>JAQIXP010000542.1:0-24812 GCA_034700285.1 Proteroiulus fuscus
TTCCACAGCAAAGTGTTGGTAATGTAAATTCCCAGGTACTTTACAGAATCCACAACAACTAAAGGAACCCCACCCAAATTGTAGTTGGGTAGTTGGGCGTATTTACATTAATGGCCTGTGAAAAAAGATAATTTTGGCAATCTTCTGGGTGAAATGAGGAGATTAGATTAAATATTCCAGTTTGGTCAAAGGCTTGGTGATTTTTAATGCTTTTCCAATCTCAAATGCATTAATTACAGGTGAACTGACGTGGGAAGCAATATTCTGCATTTTAAATTTGTATTTGGTGCAATTTTGGTGAAGATCGGGGCGCTCA
This sequence comes from Proteroiulus fuscus, assembly GCA_034700285.1. NCBI lineage: Eukaryota > Metazoa > Arthropoda > Diplopoda > Julida > Blaniulidae > Proteroiulus > Proteroiulus fuscus. Next base: position 317 of record JAQIXP010000542.1, read on the forward strand.
TGAGCATCAACACCACAAAGCCTAAGAATGACATCACCATGAGGACAAGGCTATGCGCGTGGTAACCTAGTAACCGTGGTATCCTAGGTTGTCATTTTTTTGGTGTTTGTGTTGTTGTTTGTGAGCGACATTAAAGTTGGCAATTTTGGAACAAATTTGGCAATAATTAAAGGTAATGTAAGATTGGCGCCCAAACCTTGCAGTCTGTAAGTCGTGGAGATGCAGGAATGCAAGGGGCAGACCAGCTGTCAATCAACTCGTCATCAGGGTTAGAATGTCATCATGACATTCTTTCACTGATGATGGTTGGGCGCCATCTTGGACCTGGGAGGAAGATCAGTTGAAGTCTAGGATCAGGAGAGGCAGGAGGTTTATGTACATCTGATAATTGGAGTTAGTATATAAACATATATGTCTCAAAGAGAATAGGCTTTGTGTGTTGTGATTGATTAATTGCAAGTGAAATTGAATTGCTCATCCCACTGGAGTGGGAATTTTCCTGACTAAGCTGCATCCCTAGTTTACATGGTGGGGGTGCGGGGTACACCAGTCTACAGTGTGGAGCAATCATTTAGTGAGTATCAGATCTGTATTTCTGATTTATTTGGAGTGGAGTGTCTAATTGTGACTAATTAGGAGAATTATTTTTGTGGAGGCAAATTTGGAGAATTTTGTTGAGTCACGGGCGCCATTTTGTTTTGGAGATACGTCCTTGAATCACCAAAACGAGTGTTGCCTGCTTATTTTGGAGCTGGCAGTGAAGCTTTTTTCGAAAATTTATTTTCCGGAGCAAAAATAGGAGGTTTTTTGGATTCTGTACGGGAGCCGCCATCTTGGAGCTTTGGGTGAGTGGTTTGCCTGTGTTTGTTTTCTGCTATTGATGAGTAGGTCAAGGAGTGGGAGTGAGCCTAACTCAGATTCTGACAATTCCGAAACTTCTTCGTCGGTGTCGACGGTCGTTAACCCGGAGTGTGGGAGAGTTCAATACCCACGGCCGGAGAAAGCTAAACACCAACCCGGAGATTATGCAAGGCTGCATACAGGCAAGCCTGCAGGTCAACGTAAGAAGTTTGTGGAGAAGTGGAGACAAACGTTTGAGTCGCCGGAGGGAGTAGCTACCGTACCGGTTCCCGGAGGTAAGGGTCTGTTACCGCTCGAGTTCGTCGATGCTCGTGAACAAGCAGACGTGGAGCCAGAATTGGAGGAAGGGGAAACTACGTCTGACTGACATAACTATGGCTACTAAAGGAGGAGACGATCCAGCCCCGGAGTTACGAGAGCTGGTTCGGCAAGTCTCTGCGACGGCAACTTCCGTACGGGAGTTGGCTAATTCCCAGAAAACCTTGCAAATTTCGATGAAGGAAGGTTTGGAGATGACGCAAGCGCAGGTTAAGGCCCATGATGGAGTTCTGGCCAACCAGCGTGCTACTTTAAAGACGTTTGGAGAACAGATGGCGGACATCTGTAAGTCGTTGGTTGCTTCCCAGGACAGACAGGAGAAACAAATCGGATTACTGGAGGAGCAAGTTCAGCTATTGAAGGAGACAAAATCGCCAGGAGGAAGAAAAAGCAAGGGGCAATTGATTTTTGCTACTTTCAATGGAGAAGGAGACCCGGACTATCATCTTGTGGGGTACGAGGCTAAATGCCTTACGGAGCACTGGAGTGAAGAAGAGATGCACGATGGTTTCCATTGTACCTTGGTTGGTACTGCGGCGCAATGGCATACCACAAATGTCATGGCGATTGCGAAGAATGATTGGCCCACGACTAAGGAGATGTTCTTGGCCTATTTTCGTTCGGCATCTTATTTGGAGGACTGGAAGCGGAATGCGGAGGCTCGCGTCCAAGGGCCCAATGAATTGGTCAGGACGTATGTGACCGAGAAAGTTCGTCTCTTCGTGAGAGGAGGTATGACGATGTCTACGACAGACCTCCTGCATGAGGTGATGAAGGGACTTCGAGTGGAGATAATCTCGAGGATGGCGGGCCAAACCTGCCTTACCTTGGAGAAGTTGCTAATTATGGATCTCCGTCCATTAGGACGGAGAGAGCAGCCAATAGGAAATTGGAGCGTGGACGTCCGATCGAATGGGAGATGGCAACCACGGAGTATAAAAAGGAGAAATCCAAGGAGAAAACAAAGCAGCGGCAGGCTTCTGGAGGGCAAGAAGTTCCTGCCAAGGCCGGGACAAGTCGACCTCGGAGTACTTCTCGACCTCCCAATTTGCGATGTTATAAGTGTGGTAAGCCAAACCATTACTCATCGGAGTGCACGTCTGGCTTAGGAGTGGTGTGTTACAACTGCCAGCAGCCGGGACATTTTGCACATGACTGTCCTCTACCGAGGAAATCGGGCAAGACACCACGGAGTACCGGGAGTTATGGGAGCGTAAAGATGCTGAATCAATTCAAGCATACGTTGTAGCATTCGGTCGATCCACCAGTCCTAAAGGGCGACGGTCAGAAGAAAATTGTACACTTTGACCTTTCTTAACAACCACCTACGGAGGTCCAGGTGAAAGCCATGATTGACGAGCGGTTGCCAAGGGTGCGAGTACTTGTCCAGCACATTCACCCACGTTTTGCGGTCGTCGATTCGGGAGCTTCAGTGTCCGTCATCGGAGAAAGTTTGATGAAAGGCATGGTCTGCGACGTGAAGAAAGGCCGGAGATATCGTGTCATGGGAATACCACAGGTGCCTTTATCGATTATTGGGGAGGTTGTACTGGACATACAGACATACAACTAAAAAAGAGACAGTTCAAGCACCGGTTCCTGGTTATGGATGACAAAAATTGTCGCTCGGGGCATATCCTGCTCGGGAACGATTTCTCCTCGATGGTCGGTTTGTTAATCGACTTCGTCGGTCTGCGTGTCTATTATCGCGATACGTTCGCTTTGATTTCAGCGTTGGATGGAGTCCCTCGCTTAGACAACCGGGCCGGTTGTGGAAATGAGGTGCTGGAGGTGGAGTCAGTAGCGGAAGCTGCAAGTACGTCTTTGGAGACATCGCCCGTGGAGCTACCGGAGAATGATTTGACCATGATAGAGGACCTGCGGGAGGAGGTAATACCCGTAGTACAACTCATGGTGCATGTCGAGGAGCTTGTGCATATACCAGCGTGGACTCAGATGGCAGTCAAAGCTAGCTTTGAGCTGCTGGTGACGAAGCCGACGACGGTTATGGTCAAGCCAATGCACGATTTATTGGCAAAGCATGGAGTGTGCCTAGCCAAGGGAGTTGTACCACTGGAGATGGGCGGAAAGACCGAACAGCTCATTATGGTTAATGCTACGGACAAGGACGTTTGGTTGTGACGCCAGATGACAATTGGAACTGCGGAATCACTGGAGGACTGTGATTGTAACTACTTAGCAGACAAAGATCGGTTGGAAGGATGGAAGGAGTCTGTGCAACAGGTGACGGAAGGTGGGCCCTCCGACCTAGCTTGGAACATAGGCCCCAACCTGACATCCGAAGAACGAACCGCGATGTTGGAGATCTTACGGGAGTTTCGGGACGTCTTCGCAGTAGACATGTCGGAGTTAGGAGACTCTGATATTGCAGTCCACAGGATCGATACGCAGGGAAAACCGCCAGTTCACATACCAGCGCGTAGAACTATGGAGCATACGCGAAAGGTCATCGACGAGGAGTTAGATGCCATGCTTAAGCACGGCATCGTCCGACCAAGCAAGAGTCCGTATGCAAGCCCGGTGGTAATTGTGACGAAAAAGGATGGAGGCATGCGTTTTTGCATAGACTATCGGAGACTGAATGAGCAAACCAAAGTCGACCAATATCCACTGCCGAGGATCGACGACGCATTGGACTCATTGTCCAAGGCGAAGTACTTCTCGACGTTGGATTTGGCGAGCGGCTATTGGCAGCTTCGAGTGGCAGAGGAGGACATCGAGAAAACTTTGAGATACTTGATGATTACTAGACATCATAATGCAATGTTGTCTAGATGGACATTACAATTGCAAACTTTTGACTTTTGTGTAATATTTGGACCAGGAGTAAAATATAGCTGATGCTGTTCCTAGAAATGTTAAAAGGACTAACTGACCTTCCTTATGAAACTCCTAAGATACAAATTTGGGTATATTGATGAGAAGCAACTGCTTTACACAAAAAGGAGAAAAGGCATCAAAAAAATTAAAAAGCAAGATCAAAGACAATCAAACAGTTTGGATTTAGTAGATTTCGATTTAATTGCAGAACATCATTAGAGGAAGAAATTGTTCACCAAATGCAAACATTGTTACAAGGAAAAGGATTCTCCTTGTCAAAATCTTTATATATAAAAGGACATGTAATGACTTAGTGACTGACTGATTCATCATCGCCCAGCCCAAACTGTTTGTCATATACACATGAAATTTAGATAGTACATTCCTCTAACAATGTAGACACCCACTATAAAGGAATTTTTCCAAATTCCCCTTGGAACAGGATCTACTGGCAAAAAAGTAATCTACGGATACTCGACACCCAGCCCAAACCGCTCACACTAGAAACCTGCTTGGTCAGTATATTATTATCATGAAATAGGAAAAGACAGAAGATATTTCTCCAAATTCTACTTGGAACGGGATCTACGTGCAAAAAAGTGATCTACGGATAATCGACGCCAGCCCAAACCGCTTACACTAGAAACTTGAAATTTGGACAGTATATTCCTATCAAGACAGGAAAAGGCATAGAAGGGATTTTTACAAATTTTACTCGGAATGGGATACACGGATAATCGACACCCAGCACAAATTGCTGGGCCTAGGAAAGTAAAATTTTGTCAGTGTTCCCTTAGTGATGTAAGATGTAGTAAGCATTTTTCTATATTTCACTCCTAGTGGGAGCTATGGGCAATACAGTGATCTACACTTTATCAATGTTTTGCCAAAACCGCTGGGCCTAGGAACATTAAATTTGGACAATATCTTCCTATAGTAATGTAGGCTAAGACATAGTAAGCATTTTTCCAAATGTCACTACTAGAAGGAGCTAAGGGGTATTAACTGGGTTTACATATTAACAAACAGAGCAAGTTGCCATTACACAGTAGCACAGCAGACTTCAATATATGTTTTTCCCAAATTTTTTGCAGATGAAGTCGCAGGTCCATCAGCTAGTTAGTCAATAAAGGTTATTTCTTGAATTCTGACAATAGTAGGCTTTAAGTTAGAAAGTTTAAGGATTAGTTTAGATTGACTATTTCTGCAGTTTGATATTGGCCTTAAAAAAACCGATCTAGAATACTAGAATTTAGAAAATATGAAAAATATAAGAAATTATATACTCGTCTGTGTCTCTATCGGTAGCTACACCTTCTTTAAACAGATTTCATAATTATTCATAACTTAAAAGACATGCTTTATTTATTGCTACTGTGAGATTCCTAGCATTTTCCCGCCTATTTTGGCGCCAGTTTTCTGTTTGTTTGAGTGAGTTTTGGCAGTGTCATGTTGTGATGTAATTTGGTATGCAAATGAGGGTCAGGTGATGGGAAGAAATTCCTTTCTCATGACGTGGTGGCACCATCTTAGTTTGGTGAGAGATTGAATTTGAGGCAGTCAGTGGTGGAAGTGAGGGAGAGAAAGGTGATCAGACTAAAGGTTTAAAGGTTGGCACCCAGTGCTGATGAGTGAGTGATTGGATGAATGTAAGTTTTTATAAGTAGTTGTTATTAGTTTAGAGTTTATTGGTATAATTGTTGGATGGATGCAAGTGAAATAGAATAAACTGATGTTTATTGAAAATGGTGCTTCGAATTCTTCGAATTTATGGGCAAATTTGGGGGAAGAAAAGGCCTAACAGAGACCTGCAGGGAAAATTCCCACTACTTCTGAGCTTAACTTCTACACTACTTATTGAATAAAGTTGTTCATATGTTCAATCCAATCACCTTAGATATGCATGGGGAAATGGGGATATTTCACCTTTCTTCTATAAGAAATGTGGTCTTTTAACAAAATTCCTTTAGGCATTTAATCATACTTTTTTCCATACATAAAATTTTTATTTATTGCTGTCTATTATACAGCCCTCTATCTTAGGCGTGGCAAAAGTGGGGAAGCACTGTACATGAAATCACAAATTTTAACTATAAAGTAGTTTAGCTTATTTTTCTATAAAAAATTATTCAGCATTTTTTTTGGATTTCCATATTCAATCCTCAAGGCATTTGAATGCATATAAATAGGGGTGCTTGACAATTCTAAGCCCCTTTTAAAAATGACATTTAAACTTATATCTGTGAAGCTTTCTTTGAGCCTTGTTGGTATGGTACTACACAGATCAGTGTGTCGACATTTTACAAATTTAATGATTTAGGCGAGCAGTATGGTCCAATGTACCCAAACATTTATATCCAGCAATGGGATAATGGCAAAGCCGAGGTGCATTCTCGGTACACACTGAAATGTTTCAATTTTCAAAACAAAATGAAATTAAGGCATAAAAGGAATGGGATGGGAGATTATTCACCTTATACATTGAGTTGGACGAAATATCAATACTTCAGAATTTGCTAGAGAAGTATTTACACGTGTTTACCAGTGGATGGACCAGGTAATGGACCCTAACAGTGTTATAAGAATGAACCACCATGTTACCCATACCCTCCAAAATGTGCCCCATAGGATTGGAACTTGGGGTTGTGTGGCAGGGTGAAGACTACCATATCAAGATCCTGGATTTTGATGATTCACTTGTAACATTGAATGTCTGGGCTGCCCATAGGCTGACACTCAATGATGAGGAAGAAGTGTTAGATTTCTTTCATCATCATTTGCACCACAAGATTTTGTGCCTTGGAAAACCTATACCGATACCTATATCTGAACCAAGAAATTATACACTGCATATTTCAACATTTGCAGCACGAGGCAGAACATGTGTGCGGATATCTTCATTTGTTTTAATAATTTAATTTGATGTATATTTTTTTAGTAACTTTGAAGTTTGCATGCATATATTTTATAATGGTTGTAGGGTTTACTTATTAATCAATAAATGTTTTTTATAATGTATTTTATGGAATTTTTTATTTTTTTATATCTGATTTGCAGGTTTTGTGTGCCCGAGGGTGATGCAACCCCCTTCGGCACAGCGATTTCCCTCAGCCGGGCCTTTAAGCAAGTTGACACTGCTGCACTCAATTTTCTCCCATAGGATTAACATAGGTATGGCAGTTTCAAGGTTTATATTACTACTCACAATTACTTTCACCCTGTATATATATTATGCAACCTTGGGATTCCAGTTTCAAAAAGAATGCAAAAAGCCTTATTTTTGCCAAAGTCATAACGTATTTTATGAAATTTTTATTTTTTTATATCTGATTTGCATGTTCTGTGTGCCCAAGGATGATGCGACCCCCTTCGGCACGGCGATTTCCCTCAGCCGGGCTTTCAAGCCAGTTGACACTGCTGCACTCACAATTTTTTCCCATTAGATTAATATAGGTATGTTAGTTTCAAGGTTTAAATTACTACTCACAATTACTTTCCACCCTGTATATATATATTATGCAACCTTGGGATTCCAGTTTCAAAAAGAATGCAAAAAGCCTTATATTTGCCAAAGTATTATTACCACATATATTACCACTTATATTACCACACTCGAACTTTAGTCACTAAAATCCTGGAGTTTGTGCATTCTGTTGAAACTGTACTCCTAAGGTTGTATCCTGTACATACAGTGTAAAGGAGTAGCCAGATTTGGGGTGGGGGCCGTTAAAGACAGTCCCACCTTATCTCAAGCCTTTTTTGATTGAAAGAAGAGGGAAAAATTAAGACGAAAGCAGAAAGTCATTATTTTGTTCAAGTGTGCATGTCCACATTCTAGCATTGAACCTGATGGTGACCTAAATTCATGCATGCACACCCAAGAGAGCTGTGATTGGCTGCGACATCCATGGCGCAAGGCCCACATTTAAAACCATCATATTGATTAGCTATGGCCACCACACTAGATGGAAAACCACCTAACTATTCCATAGCGATAAACTGATGCCAAATTGAACCACCCATGCAATCAGCGCCATGGATCTTAGCGGTGACTCTTATCGGAAAATGACGTCTTTTCTCATTTTTGGAAACATCGTTATTTCTGAATTACGGTATATGTACTGCATTTATTACTAAGACTGTCCTTCTTAATTAATAATAATCTCAATTTTAAGATTCATTCGTCAAAAAGTGGGACTGTCTATTTAACTTGGAGCCAGTATAAGTAATCACCATTCACAAGTTATTTTGCTTTTTCTTTTCTTGTATGAACTCTTCAGTTTCACTTATACATTTCAAATTAGTTTCTTAATTCAAATTTCATTTACAAACTGAAGCCTGCTGCATCTTACAAGCTTGCATTTATGTTTCTTTATCTTATTTATAACTGCCTCTGCTTTCAGACCCAAGACTCAATTCCATATTCCCTGTCTACTCAAGACAATCTCAGGATTCAGACAGATATTTCTGACAAACTAAATTTACAATTTCCACTTCCAAAATGGCACCCAGGATAAAATCCTAATCCAGGATAATGTCATCCTAATTTTCATAAATGCAGGTAACAAATAGAACTTCTCAACTTGCCATCATATTACATCACATTCTTACAGCCAATCGCCTGATGGTGTACCCGCTAGTCATTGGGGACTTGACTACATTGAACCATTGCCGACAGTGGTGAAAGGATTGCAATACATCCTTATCACCGTGGAATCTTCACTGGAGCAATCACATTTGTAATCCTTTTCTCCTCCTCTGTTTAATGGTACTCCACTGCTGTAAGATCAAGACTTTTCACATCTGGCTGCAACATCCAACTCTCTGCATCTTCTTTCTTCAATTCAATGACCAGTAAAGATGGCTTCTCAGTGGTTTTGTTAATTTTTAGCTTTGACTCCCAAGATGGCTGACTTCAATCATGTCATTGAACAGGATGTTAGTTCAATTGCAACACTTTCTGCTTTATGTGTTGGGGTCATTAAGCCTAACAACTTCCTTTGGGCTTAGTCCTTTTTGTAAAGAAGCCCCAAAGTTTTAGATCTCAAGATAGTGTTCAATGGCTTCCTAGATCCAAGACCTATCCATTAATATATCACAAGTGTTCTGATGACCTCTGGTTTGGCCCAGAGTTAAGTTCTTAGACTTCTGGACCAGTTACACTTTCCTTCCACTAGATGGCACTGAATTCCAAGAAATGGAATTGCCTTGGAGATTCCCAACATTTCATTCAAAATGACTGTTCTGAGATTCTTAAACTTTCTGTCCTTTGCACAAAAACAGGTAGTTATTTTAATTGGTTTAATTAATGGAGATTTGGAATCATCCAAATTTGCACCAATTAAAATTGCCTTCACTTCCATTCAAAACCTGTACTTCTGATGGCAACTTCCACTGCTGTCTTGAACCACCTGGTATTAGGATACTTCAAGTTTGTGTTTGTACCAAGTTCCTGGAATTATTCTATCTATTCTATGCTATGCCCACCATGGAGTCAACTGAGTTGTAAGTAACTTTACTCTCTTGGGTTATGTGCATTCTTGCTTTCTCTCCTTAATTCTTCTATGGTCTGCTTTTGATGTTGTAGAGCAGACCATAATTGGATGGTTAATTCGCCGAAGGGGAGAACATTTCTACTTCTCCAGGGTGAATGACCCCCCAATTGCATCCAGTGGTTAGGCAGCGACGTAGTGCAATTTACCATAGTGAACTTTATGGTCTTCTATACGGACTGGCTTACGTGCTGCAATATGCCAACGATCACCTGATCATCCTGTATTTCTTCCACGGATCACCCAGACAGTCGTTAGTTTCGGTTCAGCTGTCCTCGTCCGGGGCCAGCTGTGTCATGGTCCAGCCGCCACCACAGACCGGAACCCAACACAACACCTCGCACCGCTTCACAGCCAGGACTGGCCTGCATTATTAGACCAACACGTGATGGCATACAACACTAGTGTGCAAGCATTGGCCAGATCGAAACCATTCTATCTTATGCATGGTTACCATGCCGGAACTGCGATTAGAAACGTATTGCCAACACCGATCCAAGTCACTCTAAGTACCAATTGAACGACTGAGAACGAGAGCAATGGTAAACCTAAAGAAAGCCCCGAAGTGACAGAAAGATGTGTACGACAAGTCTTCCACAACTAGAATAGGAGACTGGGTACTGATTGATACAGACCCAGTGAAAGGACAAGTAACAAAGCTTTGAGCACTGAATAAAGGACCAGGAAGAATAATTGGTGTGAATACCAACAGTCTAAATTACATCTGTGAGTACAAGAATACTCAGGGACAATGCCGACAGGTCAAGTACCACATACTCCGACTAAAGAAATATAAAGTACGAGATCCGTTGAAGCTAACAATCAAGATTCCTGCCGAATTTGTAACGATGCCAATAGTAGGGTTAGTAAAGAAATAAAAGACCTAAACCAGAAGGTGATCTGAAAAATGGAATTGTCGAAGGAATCGATCGATGGGACCAAACAGGGTTATGGAATGAAGCTGGGAGTTTAGAAGAATTCAATTCAACTCAGTACCATACAATCAGCAAATAATGATGCCATTTGGTAGGGGGAATTCCATGAAAGAAACAGTTTGGAATATAAACATCAGAAAATATTGGCTGACCAAGGAATCAAAGGACCTCTAGTACTCCATACAGTGCCCTGGCCAAAAGGTAAAAAAACATGTCATAACACTAGATCAAATCAGCAGATGGGGTAAATCAGAAGATACTTACCTGATGCTAGAACCTAAGAGCCTGGAGAAAGGAGGCCAACCAGTAAAAACTGAAACTTCCACCTAAACAACTAAGAAGACCAATATATAAGCATCAAGAAAACTTGCACTGAATCGAGCAAGATGTTTCTCAAGATTACCTGGCACAAAGAACTATGAGTGTGACAAGATACACCCCACAGCTACTGATGTGCAAAGATTGGCAGCTTTTCTGCTGTGGTCACCTGTGACATTTTTTGCATGACAGTTTAAAGAAGTTAGCCACTCCTAACTGAACCGGAAAGTGATAACTGTCACGATGTAAAGGAGAACAAGGGAGACACTCACACCTTCCATCAATGAACTGGATGGAGCACAGCAGGTTGGGATGACCAAGCCTCATAAAAACATATGGTTTGATATAATGGTAAACTGGCAAAGAAAGATGGAAGGGCAATGTTCCAGAAGAGATTGCTGAGGGGCCATCACACTACAAATACAGCACATGAGATACTATTGTTGATGCTATGACATCCAATTGTCATTATACAGTCACCTGCAGAGTTCCCGGGCAAATATGTCAAGAGATAGTGTATAAGATATTTGGTGTGCATCAAACCCACATACCAATTGATGGAGTTTACTAATGTGATACCTGCTCATGTTTTCCTAGATGAATGACCTAACTAGGATAGATTTACGAGGAAAAAATCCTTATATTACTCTCATCATACAAATCGATGAGCTGATCCACTTTCCAGCAAGAACTTGGGTGGGGTAAAGACCCGCTTCAAGCCGCCCGTGTAAAAACACCATTATACACGTAGAATCAAAAAAAGATCTTTTGAAAGTGTTTAGCGAAAGGGATTATCCAACTTAGGCCTGAAACAGTTTTGAGCAGATAGTGCTGGTTAACACCACAGACTGCAACAAACAGTTATTACACCATATGATGGTTTGCAAGGTCATCGACTGAGGACTGCGACATAACATTGCTAGAAGACTAAGACAGGACCAGAGGATGGTTGGAGAAAAAGCAACATGTGAACGAAAAGGAAGTCATAAATCTGCCAACCTAGCCTGCAACATTGGTTTCAACCTTACACCAGAATAATGTGCAGTCATTGGGACTTCTTGAGAGTTCCAAGACATCTTCGCTGTCTACGAAAGAGGTTAGTGATTTCAACATAGCCATCCACAGGATCAATATGCACGGAATGTCACCAGTGCATGTTTCCTTGAGAACAGCTGAACATACTAGAAAATTGATTGATGAAGAGTTGAATGTGATGTTAAATCACGTCATCATACGACCAAATAAAAAGCTTTTAAGCAAGTCTGGTCATCGTCATCATGAAGGTTGGAGGGATGCATTTCTGCATCCAAAAATCAGGATCTCAACAAGCAGAAGGAAATTGATCAGTTCCCACAATAGATTAACAATGCTTTCGACTCATTGTCCAGAGCCAAGTATTTCTCATTGTTAGATGTAGACAGCAGTATTGGCAGCTATAAGAGCCAAAGGACATTGAGAAGACTTGAGTTCTCCTGCCACCAAGGCTTGTTCAAATTTTGCAGGATGTTCTTCAGCCTATGTAATGTGCCAGCAATGATGCAGAGACCCCATATCATGCTATCACATATCATAAAGGAGGACTGCTGGATCAATTTGGCCGACAAAATAACCAATAGAGCGATCTTACACATTATGCTGCAGCATTTGCAGATATTTCATGTGTCTATGAATGTGAAATTAAAGCTAAAGCCATCCAAAACTCCAGTAACAGGCATCTGGGACGTCAAAATTGGTTAAGATAAGAAAATCTAAAAATATATTAAGATTCCACGACAAAATAACCTATAGAGCGATCTTAAACATTATGCTGCAGCATTTGCAGATATTTCATGTGTCTATGAGTGTGAAATCAGGTAAAGCTAAAGCCATCCAAAACTCCAGTAACAGGCATCTGGGACGTCAAAATTGGCCAAGATAAGAAATCCAAAAATATTTTAAGATAAATCAATTGTTGGAAGTGTATTGCTGACCCCAGTTGACCCAAGTCAGCTTGTGTTTCTAAGGCCTAGATTTAACTCTGTAGGCTTAGGATCTTTAATTTTGACACCAAATGCCTTACTGGCAATGTTTGCTAAAATTTATGGTAAACTGATCTGCAGACTATTAATAACTATTTTCTTGAGTATCTTTCCAGAGTACCCCAAAAAGAGAAGCTCAAATATGAGGTCTTGTGAAGAACAGGAAGCTTTGGAATGTGCAGGAAACCAAGTGGCAACTCTTCAAATTAGAAAATATAAGATCAATAGAATTTTCCCTGCAAGGAATGAGCACAATGTCTAACTCAGCACCCAGTACCAAGGTATTATTCTCGAAATTGAAAATTCATTACGGGAATGACATCCATGTGAATCAAATTCTCTAAAAGGTTTAATGAGCCCTATTCTTTTGCAGGTCATTCAGAAAACTTTCATGATGGATCCTGCTTATAGGAATTAGCTGGCAAAGTTGGTTTTGCATGCATATCTTCAAAAAACTCAAAAGTATTCCAGTTTTGGTTTTCCATTTCTGCAAAATGTACCACTGCTAGTCGAGGTAGAGCGAAGACCAGGAATCCGTGCAGCAATTCCTCATCAATTTGTTTTTCACCATTGTTGTAAAATAATGGTGAAAACATATATGGATACCAGGTCTAGAATGCCACAGGTACCCCCCTGTTTTTAGCAATCATGGCCGTACGGGCCACTTTAGAAATGGTTGAACAAAACAAATTTCTGGAATTCGAACATTCCTTTTCTAACTGGTCAAAATTTTCAAAGTAAAGCATTGTTCAAATTGCCTGCTGATTCAGCAGGAACGGTTTAAAATTACAACAAAATAATAAATTTCCAACATGTCAGCTGAAAATTGAAAACAATTTTATTATCAAATACCCCATTGCATCTTGGTAAAGGGGACAGGAAAAACTGGGATTTTAAACATGCCACTAGAAAATTGAAATTTCAATTTGAACTTTACCACTAGAAAAGTTAAATTTTTATTTGTATTTTGAACATGGCCACTATAATATGCTGAAGCTAATATTGACTGTTCTTAAGTTTTGCCACTTGCGGAAATGAAAATGTTATACCTTACAAAATTACGGTTTCAGAGTAAACGAAATTTTGTTTTCAGCACATATGCCACTGTATTAACAAAATCTAAAATAAATCCCAATTTCAATTTCTTTGATTGATGAAAGCATGTTTTTTCTCAATTGTTCATGTCTTCTGTGAACCACCAAAATAAAGAACCATTTATGTTAAAACCAAGATATTAATTTTTTTTGGGAATTGAATGAAAAATGAAATCCAAGGATTTTGGGGACCTTACTTTTGCAAAGTCTCGAAGAAAACAAAAAATGTATTTAAAGTTAATTTCTAAGGATTTCCTTTAAGAAAAAGGGACTTAACACAGGAAATATTTTATAACAAATCAATAAATATTCAAAGACTATATATAATAGCACAATAATGACTACACATATACTAAAAGAATTAGAGCAGTTAAATTACAAGTTAAATTTCAAAATTGCGGTATTCTAAAATAATGTAATTTTAAACTTAGAATAATAATTGTAAAAATTCATTTTTATAATTTTCTAACTTTAAAATCTCATTATTTTTTGATACTGCAATTTTTTAATTTAACTGTTCTAATTCATTTAGTACAATTGCAGTCATAATTGTGCTATTATAGTCTTTGAATATTCATACCGAATGCCCAATTTAAATAAAATACATAATACCAAAATTATGATTAAGTTTGCCATTACAAAAATATCTTTCTCGAAAGCTATATAAGATTATTTTGCTAACCTTTGGCTTATTCGTTCATTCCCCCTACCCCCTTCCACAAATTTTAAGCTGATGCTCACATTTGGAATTGCAAAGTTTCACCAAATTCTGGGTTCCTCTTTCTTATATAACAAAAGTTTGTTAAATTTTGAGTTTATTTTGGCATTTTTATTTAATTTACTCACTAATTAAATGAAAATGTAAAACAAAGTCAAGTGTAACCATTGTCTTAATTTTCTTTTCCAATTTCATTTATTGGGTACATTAAGTAAAAATGCAAAGGTAAACTCAAAAAATCCTAAAGTTATCTAAATTAATTTAACCAATAATTTTTAAAGTTACAGAAGTGAACGGTAGCAAATATCCAACAAGGTATCATTCCTAAAAGTTACAAGTGGTGAATTAAATAGTACCATTCGATAGTTTACATTTTAAAAATTTATCGAGACTTGAATTTTTATTAAAATACAAGTGGCTAATAGGACAATTTTCTCTCCCTTTTTACTCTTTTTATTCCATGTATGGCCCTACTTCACACTTAATTTATTTTGCTTTCCTGCAAAATTAATTGAAGTCAAACTAGCAAATTTGCATTTTTAAGCCTTTTATTTCTCAAATTACTTAATTAATTTACTACTTTCATTATTTAACAAAAAATAGCACAATCCCTATAAAATATATATATACCGTTTTATTTGTTCACCAAATTTCAGAATTTATTATTGTTTGTTTCCAAGTTATACCTGTAAGAAAAGGTGTAGGACTGGGGTTGGGAAACTTCCTTAATTTGATGATTTAATTACACTCCACACTTTATTCACTAGGCTTACTACAGCCTTCACTCTATTCATACAATTAATATTATATCTAATACTACTTATTTAAATCTTCCAAAGGGACTCCAGTCCCATTCAACCACTCTGGTTGACAATCTAACACATACTGTCCAGTTCTCCCATTCACTTTTACAAAAAAGCAAGATTGCGCCCACATGTCATAGGTGAAAGAATGTGGGAATCACCCCACTCTCTTTCCCTATGATTGGCTATTTTCCACCCGCCAGATCTGCAATGACCTTCATCCAATTAGAAGCAGTTCTGGTGGGTTTTGGCGACAATCTTACACCTCCCCCACTCATCTTCCACTTGGTCTTCTAAGTTACGCTGTGGTCCAAGAAACATCTCTCCCTCCTAGTCGGTCTGGTCCAGCGTCGAAGCTGCGACGTCTCAGAAGGAGCCGGGTCCACCCTGGGCTTGCGATCCTTCCCCATGGCACTAGAAACATCTCTCCCACCTGAAACATGGCAGGGCGATCTGGTCCAATGTTGATGCTGCGAAGTCCTGAAAGGAGCCGGGTCCACCCTGGGCTTTCGATCCTTCCTCTTCTCCAGCCTTGGTCCAGATCAGCATTCCATCCTTCCGTCTGGATGTGTCCGGGCCTTTCAGGTCGATGATCCTGGTTTCCTCCCATCACCACTGATAACTCCCGAAACTCCAAAAGTTTCGTACTCATTATAGCACATCCACACGTAACTCCAAAATTCAAAAACAACTGCAAAAATTAGCAATTGAACTCCAAATTATGACTTTTTCTCCAGAATTGCTTCTAAATCTCCACAAGAACACAAAAATCAGTACTCCCTTTAGCTTTTACAAGCTTATACTCCTGATTTCTGTGCCATTAACCACTAGCGTGTCTCCTTTCCATTCGTTTTGCTTTCAAAAAGCTCTAGGAGTTTCAAACCCCAATTTGCTAATTTCCTCTAGTGGCACTCCTTGTTTCCGAGTTGCAGGCCATGTCGGATCTCTCTCCCTGATCGGTTTCACCCAATCAGCTCCATGGATCATCCGCATGTGCTGCTCATACTCCTTCGCACTTTTTTCTCGAAAAGCCTTGTGAGAGGGTTCTGATCTCCAAAATCTCTGCTGATCCCAGAGATCAACTCCCTCGCGAAACTCAAATTCCTCCTGATCCGGCGATATCGGTCGAGTCTCCACCAGCTGAACGACCAGCACAACAGCATGACCATCAGCTTTCCTCCTTATTTTCAACCAAATTGGCGGATCCCTTGGCACGTATTTCTTCAAATGAGAAACATGCTGCACCGTTTGTTTGGTACGGCCCTGTACAGTTAAGTACTCGCACGTGTAGTTGAGGCCGTCCGCACTCACTCCAATAATTTTAGCCGGACCCTTGTATGGCGGTCTCAGCTTCGTTGCCAGACCTTTGATCGGTGCCAAGTCCTCCACTAGCACCAAATCATTGATCTTGAACTCCAAATCCTTGTGCACTCGATCATAGGCCTTCTTCTGCTGAGCCTGACTTGCCAACAATTTGGTCATAGCTCTCGTCCTAACTCCCTAAACAGGCAGATCTCCATTAATCAGCAGCGGCGATGGTAACACGCTCTCCAATGCAGTCGTCGTGTGAAACCCGTGCATGAGAAAGAAAGGCGTATACTTGACTGAGGCCTGTACACTGGTGTTGTACGCCATGGTATGTCTCTCCAACCAATTGGGCCAATCATTCTGTTTATCCAGCGGCTCCATAAATACTCGAATCATGATTTTCAGCCTTGTTGGCTCTCTCTGCCAGCCCATCCCTCTGTTGATGATATGGAGTCATTGTCCGGTGCTTCACGTTGAACTGCTTAAAAAACTCCTTAGCAACTTCTCCTGTGAAGGTCGACCCTTGATCAGTGGTCAAGTTGCGAATCCAGCCAAACCTCCACACTATTTGGTCCAAAAGGAACTTCCGAAAGGAAAGTGCAGTTGCTCTCCTCACCGCTTTGGTCACCATAAACCGAGTTATGTAGTCAACTGCGATCAGGATGTATTTAACTCCATTTGTCCCTTTCGGCAGCGGTCCAATGAAATAAAGACCCCAATGGCTTGCAGGCGGTCCCTCCAGTATTATCGACTGCATCAGCCCTGGCTTCTTTCCACTCAATGGCTTCATCCGCTGACAGCTATCGCAGCTCCGGACATACGTCTCGATGTCTTTGGTCATCCCGGGCTAGTAAAATGTTCTCCGAATTCGGGCTAGCGTCTTTGCCGTCCCCAAATTACAATTCACCTCCGTGTCATGACCGACTTTCATGATTTGTTCACGCAGAGGCAAGGGTACCTCCAGCACAAGTCTCTGGTGAAGATCATCATCAGTGATTAACGTATAGAGCAGTCCTTTCACAATGCTGTGATTTCTCTCCACGACTTCTCTACAGTCTCCACTCCGAAGCTCCTTAATGATCTTACTTGTATACTCCTCCACAGTTTGCTCCGCCTTGAAACACGCTGTGTCCTACAAGTCGATTTTGTCCATTGCCACTGTCATGTAGACTTTCTCCTCCTCTTTCGATTACATTTTGCAGTAAGCATCTCGAAAGTGCATCGGCATCAATGTGCAAAACTCCGTTTTTGTGCAAAACTGAAGACTGAAGTTCTGTCATCTCCAGCATCCATCTCCCCAGCTTGCCCTTTGGATCCTTCATCTTTTGGAGCCAGCAAAGGGAGTGATGACCATTTACGATGTTAAAGTGCCGGCCGAGAAGATAGTCTGTTCTTCTTGACAGCCCAGATAATTGCCAACGCCTCCAGGTCTGGGATGCCATAGTTCTTCTTGTGGTTGTTTAAACACTGCAAAGCGTAGACAAGAACCTTCTTGTCCTTCTTCTCTCCTTGATAGACCACTGCTCCTAGGCCCAATGTAGACGCATCCGTGTGCAAAGAGATCGTTTGCGTGGGATCGAACGTCGTCAGTATAGGTGCTTTGATCAACAATGACTTCAGCTCCTCGAATACCAATTCACATCTTGCGTCCCACTGAAAGACTGCTTTCTCTCCAGTCAGTCAATGCAGCGGCAAAGCAATCTTTGCGAAGTGCTCGATGAACCTCCGGTAGTACCTGGCAAGGCCAATAAAACTACATAGCTGAGTCTTCGTGGTTGGCCGTGGAAACTCCTTGATGGCTCAAATCTTCTCCGGATCAACCTCGACTCCTACTTCTAACACCATGTGCCCGAGGTACGCTACCTTGTCGTACCCGTAAAACACTTCGAAGGCTTGAGTTTCAGATCTGCACTCCTCAAAAGCAGAAAGATGGTCTTTAGATGCTCCAGCATGATTAGAAACAATTCTCCATACGTGATCACGTCGTATAAGTAGATCAAGCAAGCCTCCCACTTGATATGAGCCAAAAGGATGTCTAAAGCTTGTTGCATCGTAGCTGGTGCATTGCATAACCCGAACGGCATTCGGAGAAAATCTAACAGATTATTGTGGCATGAAAACGCTGTTTTCTCGATGGTCTCCTTGGCCACACGAAGCTGCTAGTGTTCGCTCGCCAAATCTAACGTCTAGAAGTACTTCGCTTTGGACAGAAAGTCCAACGCGTCGTCAATCCTTGGCAGCGGATATTGGTCGACTTAGGTTTGCTCGTTTAATCTCCGGTAGTCTATGCAAAATGCATTCCTCCATTCTTCTTTGTCACAATGACTACTGGGCTTGCGTACAGACTCTTGCTAAGTCGGACGATGCCGTGCTTGAGCATGGCATCTAACTCCTCGTCGATGACTTTTCTCGTGTGCTCCGCAGTTTTACGAGCTGTAATGTGAACTGGCTGTTTTCCCTGCGTATTGATCCTGTGGACAGCAATATCGGATTTTCCTAACTTCAACATGTCTACTGCGAAGACGTCTCGAAACTCCCGTAAGAGCTCCAACAATGCGGTTCATTCTTCGGATGTTAGGTTGGGGCCTAAACTTCCAGGCTAAGTCGGCAGGTTCATGACTCCCACCTTCCGTTACCTGTTGCACAGACTCCTTCCTTCCTTCCAACCAGTCTTTGTCTC
Organism: Proteroiulus fuscus; assembly: GCA_034700285.1. Taxonomy (NCBI): domain Eukaryota; kingdom Metazoa; phylum Arthropoda; class Diplopoda; order Julida; family Blaniulidae; genus Proteroiulus; species Proteroiulus fuscus. The sequence goes on from JAQIXP010000542.1 coordinate 19,763, forward strand.
CCAAGTAGGAACAATCACAATCCTCCAGCGATTCCGCAGTTCCAATGGTCATCTGGCATCACAACCAAACGTCCTGGTCCGTAGCATTCATTATAACAAGTTGTTCCAACTCCATGCCCACTTCAAGTGGTACAACTCCTTTAGCTAGGCAAACTCCATCGGTTTCTCCACCGGCGGCTCAAATCTAGCTTTCACAGCCATTTGAGTCCATGCAGGTATTCACACTGGCTCCTCAATGTGGATCATGAGGTGCACTACGGGTGTTACCTCCTCCTGCAAGTCCTCAATCATGTTCAAATCGTTTTCCGGCAAATCCACCGGCACGTCTGTGGCCGTCCCCACTGGTAATTCCACTGACATACTTGCCGATACATCTACCGACTCTACCTCTGGCACTCCATCTCCACAACTGTCCCGGTTGTCCAGGCGAGGGACTTCCTCCAACGCCGAGATCAAGGCAAACGTATCACTGTAAAAGACATGAAGACCGACGAAGTCGATCAACAGACCTGCCTTTGCAGAGAAATCGTTCCCGAGAAGGAGATGTCCTGAACAACAATTCTTGTCATTCATCACGAGGAAATGGTGCTTAAATTTTTGCTCTTTCAGTTGTATGTCCAACATACATACTCCAACAATCGAAAGAGGCATCTGCTGAACTCCCATGATGCAATATTTTCTCCCTCTCATTACGTCACACAACATGCCTTTCATCAAACTTTCTCCAATCACTGACATCGAAGCTCCCGAATCGATGACTGCAAAACGTGAATGAATGTGCTGGACAAGCACTTCTACTCAAGGCAGATGTTCACCGATTGTGGCTTTCACCATGGCCTCCGTTGGTGGTTTCTATGCCAGATTGAAGCGAACTACTTTCTTCTTTCCTCCATCCTTTAAAACTAGGGGATCCACCGAGTGCGACAATGTATGCTTAAATTGGTTCAGCATCATAACACTCCCATCACGGTGTTCCTTGGCAGTTTGCCAGATTCTCTCGGTTTTGGATAATCACGAGCAAAGTGTCCTGGCTGCTTGCAATTATAGCAAACTACTCCCAAACCAGATGTACACTCGGTTGAGTAATGGGTAGGTTTGCCGCACTTATAGCAATGTAGGCCGGGTGGTCGTGATGTACTCCTTGGTCGGTTCTTCTTAACCATTGCCGGCGCTTCACTCCCTCCTGAAGCTTGACTTGGCTTCGATTTCTTGTTTAACTTTTCTTTTGGACTGGGTTGCGAACTGGCTTCTCGTTCACGGTCACCCTGCCGACTGCGATCCAAACACCTTGCAGCTGCTTTCTCTGCCAGAATGGCCAACTCCACTGACGCTGTTACCTTCAGCAATTTCTCCAGGGTCAAGCAAGTTCTACCTGCTATACTCGAGGGGATCTCCAGTCGAAGTCCCTTCACTTGTAGCAACAGGTCGCTCGGCAAAATTGTCATTCCGCCTCTCCCAAAAAGCCAAACCTTCTCCATTACATATATACGCACTAGTTCGTTTGGCCGTTGATCCCGCTCCTCAAACCGCTTCCAATCCTCTAAGTAAGACGGTGAATAGAAGTAAGTCAAAAACATCTCCTTCGTCTTGGTCCATGAGCTTGATGTGATTGTTAACATATTCGTAGTGTGCCACTGGGCCGCTGTGTTTAACAAGGTACAATGGAATCCATCGCGTATATTCTCCTTGGTTCAGTGTTCCATCAAGCACTTGGCTTCGTAAGCCGCAAGATGATCATCCGGGTCTCCTTCTCCCATAAAGGTAGCAAAGATTAGCTGCCCTTAACTTTTCTATACTCCCAGCAGTTTCTGCTCTTTCTGAAGCTGAACTTGCTCCTTTAACAATTCAATTTGTTCCTCCTGTTGAGTCTGAGCAGCAGCCAATCCTTTACAAACTTCGGCCATCTGCTCCACAAATGTCTTCAAGGTCGCACGCTGGTTGGCCAAAACTCCATTATGGGCCTTTACCAGCACTTGAGTTGTCTCCAAATCCTCCTTTAACGAAGCTTGCATCGGTTTCTGTTGGCTGGCCAACTCCCTTACAGTCGCTGCAGTTGCGGAGATCTGTCGGACCATCTCCCGCAACTCTGGTACTGGTATGGCTGTATTCTCCCCACCCTCCGGTCATTCACCGGCCTGGCTAGCCATCATAACATCTGAATCAGACGTGGTTTCACCCTCCTCCAACTCTTCTGACAGCAAACGTCCAGTTACTAACCCCTCCAGTGACTCAAATGCTCTCCTCAGTAGTATATAGCACCTATACAGAGCCTAGTTCAATAAGTGGTCAGCAGGGGGCGGTGGTGGCGCTAGTTTTGCTTTTTGCCGGTAGGGGTGGCGCTAGTGTCACTTTTTACCGCTAGGGGAGTTGGTGGCGCTAGTGTCGCTTTTCCCTGCTAGGGGGTGGTGCTAGTGTTGTTTTTACTGCTAGGGGAGTTGGTGACGCTAGTGTTCCTTGGTGGCGCTGCGGTAGCGCTAGTGTTGCCTTTCACAGCTAGGGGGCACTAGTATTGTTTTTGGTGGGAAATTTGAAAGTGGTTTTAGCATTTTGGCAGAAAAGGTGGCGCTGCAATTGTTTTACGGGAAATTTAAAAATGAAGGCATTATAATAGCAAGTTATGCAATTATAAATAATACAAGAAAGTTAAAATTGAAAGAAATGCATAATTTAATGAAACAAAATGACATTATATTAACAAGTTATGGACAATAATAAAAATAAATAAATAAAGTAAATCACTCATTGTCAGAAAAATCATTTGGGATAGTCTCGGCATCACTGGAAACGTCATTAACACAATGTTCAGTAGCCATTGGGACATCATCCTCATCTTTGGTTACATCATCATCATTATCAGTGGTAACATCTGCTTCCATGTCCTCAATGTCATCCTCAACCAGGGGCAGAGCTTCTGCAAGGTCATCATCCTCATCCCCATCGGAGTCATCCATGTGTGCATTGGGAACCTCCGAGAAAGCATAGTTGTCCAATGGCATAGGCACAGCTCCGGCAATGATGAGGTCATCATCATCTTCCTCACCCACAAACATATCATCATCATCTGTAGTAGCCGCAGCCTCCGCATTGTCTGGATCAGTGACATATCCATCATCCTCATAATCCTTATCTTCATCCATGGAATCATCTTCCTCATCATCATCAACATCCATGTTAAACCTATTAGCATAATCTATTGGAATAAAGAACAAAGTAATAAACAATTGATTTAATTGTGTATTATTTTGCAAAGATGCAAGGACTAGTAAATGTACATCTGTGACAGCACAGATGTTCCCTATAATGAAGGGCACGATGTAGGGCATTTATCCTGTCCAACACATTGTGCACAGCCATTTCTGACCTCAAAAGGCCTGATGGACAAGCCTGCCAAACATAGTTGTTGGCCATATGCCTGAGGTCAGCTTTTGAAAGGACACCTTCATTATAACCTTAAATTCGGGTATACAAATATTGCCAGTTTCTTATAGATCTCATCACACAAAAAGATCTTGGTCGTAAGTGATTCATTAAATGGATGTTAAAAATAAAAATTGAAAAAATACTTTAGTCAAAAAATTAAAAATACAAAAAAACTAAATTATAAAAATATGTTTTCAAACTTTTCAAAAATAAGTTAGAAACTAAAGATTATAAAGGATTTAGCTACACGCAAAGGTTTACATAAAATTAAAAAATGCAAACTTGAGGTGGGATTCAAGACTTAAGCGACAGACACGTCTAAGCTAAAAGACAGAATTCCTGTCCTGTAAAATTGTGGCTGATTTTATATAGCATTAAACAATAGCTAGCCAAAGACAAGTCCCTATTGGTTAAGAAAATGGTCCAATGCCAGGAGACCTTAAAGTCTTGTAATTGGCTAAGTAATAAGGTACCCTATCATTGGCCCATTGAAACTGCTGTCAATGGTCAAAATGACATAATAGATAATGATGTTATGTGACCATACTGCAGGTGCAGGTAAGAAATATGATAACACAATGGTTATGGGAAAAGTTATTCAACAAGAAATGGTAAGAATATCCTGATCCTGCAGGTGCATGCAAACAATGGGTGTTGTGACCAAATTCACTCACCCAGAGGATGCACAAGGAACATCCTTATCCTGCAGGTGCAGACAAACAATGGTTGTTATTACCAAAGTCACTCACCAGAAAATTTTTTTTAACACATCCTTATTTTGCAGGTGCAGGCAAACAATGGGTGTTATTTCCAAATTCACTCACCCAGAGGATGCACAAGGAACATCCTTATCCTGCAGGTGCAGGCAAAAATAATTGAAAATGGTTGTTATTACCAAAGTAACTAACCAAGAAAATTTCTTAACACATCCTTATCCTGCAGGTGCAGGCAAACAATGGGTGTTATTTCTAAAGACAGCCAGCCAGCTAAGAAAATCACAATGAATATCCTGATCCTGCAGGTGCAGACAAAGCTAGCAAACAACAGGGACATTACCAAAAGAAATGGGTCACCAAAACAAAAGAATATACACATGCAGGTGTTCCAGTAAAGGACCAGTTAGATCCTGTTAGACAAGGAAAAGCTGTACTCTGTGATTGGTCCATAAGACAACCATGTGACAGAAAAAATCCCTATATAAGCAAGAAAAAATGTAGCTAAAAATCAGATCCTAATCTACCAGCAACTAAGATGTAATTATATCTGCCATTTTATGCCCACTGAAAAGTGAGAGGCTAAACTCTATTTAAAACCTATAACCAAAGTCAGGATGAATTTCACTAGGTTAAGTCAGAAAATTGGTAACATTTCTATTAAAACAAAAAGTAAAATTAATGATTTAAAAAATATGTAAGTTTAATGAAAAGCACATCGTTAATAAACACAAAGATATAGCACATAGTGGTCAAAGATATATACAAAAGAAAGTAAATGCATATTGCGGTCAAATATAAATAAAAATGATAAGTTAAACTGAAAAGATAAAAATGCACATTGCGGTCAAATATATACAAAATTATAAGAAAATTGATAAAAATAAAGAATAAAATTAAACTAGGGATAGCAAATC
>JAQIXP010000543.1:0-24807 GCA_034700285.1 Proteroiulus fuscus
CTTTCAGAAAAATCAAACTCCATCGTTCGCTGTTCAGCCATTATTGAGATCCAGGACCAATCAATTTTTGCCAAAATTTCATGTCAATGTAAAAATGCATGGGGAAACTCAACCATCATACATGTATTTAAAATGTAAGAGTTAAATTCAGAATGCATGTAACATTAGAAAATCATCCTCGACTTTATAGTAAATTAGCTCTAGTAATTTAGCTCTCAAACAAACTAAACACCATATCGTTCGTTATTTAGCCATTACTGAGAAAAAAGTACCGAAAAGAAAGCGAATTTAACAAGGAAATCTCGATACGACCTGCTGTAATAAGTGTGGAAAACCCTCTTAAAAATAAAAATATGACTTGGCTGTGGAACAAATGCAACTATTTGGACCCATATTAAAGACTTACAAGTAAATAGAGGCTTACACCCCCCCAAGTATTACTGGCTCTTTAGGGAAATTGAGGATTAAATTTGGTGCCTTTAGCATTTCTTAACTACCTTATACTAACCACACCTAACAATTAACCCCTATCATATGTTGGGTATGAGCCAAATCCAAGGAAATTTTATCACAACTGGAACTTTAGCTGGAATGCTTTTCTCAGAGCAGTTTTGTATCTTAAAGAATACGTTGTTTCTTCACTAGTGTACTAACTTGTTTATGGAAAACTGCAACTTCATCATTTTTATTCCATTTTTCTACAGATCGAATTGCCTTCCACAGCTTATCTAATATAACTTTTTGCCGAAATTACTTAAAATTTCTTACAAATTCCACTCCAACATTGAAAAAAAGCAGTTTTTCTGATGCAAAACTACAACTGAAGCGTTGCAATCAAAAACCACATGAGTTTATTTTTTGCTAAAAATGAGATATTTATACATAGAATTGTAGCTATTAGTATTGTTCTATCTGCTAAAGATAGGAAAAAGTTGTTCATTTCAACCACTGAAGTGTAAAAATGCCAGAAACAATAAGTTCAGAATTTTGGCTATTAAGTGGTACCCAAATTAAGGTGGACTCGGAACAAGTAGATTCCCTTCGAGGGAACCGAAATGACAACTTTCTAGGCCTATCTTAAAAATTAAGCTCAACGAATCTGGACTAATGTAATAATAGGTTTTCTGAAGTTTTAGCATCAGAAAAAGTGCAAATATCCTGCTATTTGTCTGGTGCATTACGTAAGAAAAAATACCGGTAACCAACACTTGCTATCATCGTACACGTACGTAACACTTTTGTAACGCAGACCCAGATACATGTACTCCTTCCCTAAATTCCAACATACCAGTGGCGTAATATTTGAAAAGCCTCTTAAATGAAAGATATTGGCGATTTGGCATATTCAGCAAATCTATATGGTGACGACTACTAGCTATGCAATCATTCCCCTGTGTACCCTGTATCACGAAACACAACCCCACCCCTATCTTAATAATAAATGTCATCTCCAAAGTGACGTTAACATCTGAATGTTCCATAACATACCTCCAAGTTTGGCAAGAACCTTCTATCCTTTTCATGGCGAATGACCACAACACTGGCAGCTAAGCTTTCTTTCGTAAAGTCGCCCTTGTGATGCCACCAGGTCCTGGTTTAACTTTGCACACACGACAACCTGTAAAGCCAAAGCAACTATCAGCACACAATGCATGGTTTTTTACAAAAGGTGTGAATACAATGTCTTCAAGAAAATCGTATATTTCACTCACCACCTACAATGCCAGAAACATTGACAACAAGTCAGAATATATCTTCAATGGAAGGTATGTGAGGCAGTCGCACTGGCACAGATTTTGAAGCAACCGCTAGCCACTCGTCAGCTTTTTACTATCTGACTAAAACACTATCTGCATCAACAAATTAAAATATACCTACTTCACAAACATTATCCACAATGCAATGGACGCTAACAAATGCCGAAAATGTTAACAAAATAAAATAATCAACACAAAAAAACAAAAAAAATTGAATAAGTATAAAAATAAAAAACAAAATTAAAGGGAGATTAATTAAGATTCAACTTTTAAGCTTTTAAAAAACGCATTGATTTATATGTGAAATAGGCTTATTGCCTAGAATTTTTGCAGCGTGAGCACGTTTGGAATACATACACGTGCAATTTGCAAATTTATCAATGGCAAGTGAAAAATTTCTTTATAAATATCTGCAAAATCATAGCCTATCAAAATCAAAATCATAACGTAGGCTAATGGCAAAAGATAAAAATTATTTCGGTGCATCTGCAGGGTGTCTTAAAAGTATCATTTAGGTAAATTTACAGGGTGACACAAAAGTATTATTTCTTTTACGTAACAGGGTTACCTGTTACGAGTGTAATGCAGCACCACACCCCTTCACTTTACATATGGGGCCAACTTAAATCATTGGTCTAGCTACCAGGAGATAATTCGGAATTTGCCTTATTTTCAGACCTCAAATTCGATCCCCCACATATTATCATCAATACTTTGAAACATTTTTAATTTGTTTCTCATTTTTTGTCAATCACTTTTGGAAATATCATTTTTATAATTAACTTATTTTTCCAAAGCATAGCTTGGTCTCCATGGACTATATATTAATTGCTTGTTCGTTTCTTTAAAAGTTTTTCACAATTTTCTTATTAGTTACTAATAAAGTTATTAATTACGAATTAATTAGACATGAAAATTATTTAATTGAATTCTTAAGTTTGACAATATACACGTACTGACATAATTTTATGACAGTCACACTAAACACCAAAAAGTAGGCTACAATTAAGTGAATGGGTATTTGTAATTTGGATTAAATAATACTAATTTTTGGCTAAAATTCTTGAATTTAAATAATTTTGCAGATGGCAGCGGCAGGTTACGTGTAACTAGCTGCTACTTTAGACTCCACAACTGGGAGAGCCATACTGGAGGTCAGGGAAAATCAATGTCAATTGACCATTCACAATATCTTCATAACTGTGTTCCTCGTCCTGAACGCAAATATCAATACGTGTGAAACCTTTATCAGTGAAAGCTGGTCCAGTGTCCACCACCTTAATTAATGTAAACGAAAGTTAAGAAAAAAATTATTCTTAAAGCAAAATCAAAATTCAGTGAGCATATTTTCACAATTAGCATATACATTACACATGTAGCCTACAAACCCAGCCAGCTCGTAAAAACTGAGGAACTGCAGGAAGACTGTAATTGACGTCTACTATTTCTGAACATTTATGAAACAAAAACCTTATACAAGATTTGTGCAACATATGTGTAGAAATTAAGCAATTATGTTTTTATTCTACAGTTTTTAAGCATTTATACAGTATTTCTGTAATTTCAATTTTAGCAATGTTTGTAATCATTGCAAGGTTTACAATAATTGTATCAAAATTGGGAAAATTTACCAATGCACACAAAATTTTAAGAGGGTGCTAAAATGGGTAATAATGTTAGAGGGTGCTTAGTGGTAGCCTACATTTGCAAACTGACAGATGTTGAAAATTACTAAGGTGCATTTGATACTGGGTCTATAAAATATTCTATTTTAATTTTTTTTAGTCCACTCTTATGGTACTAGTACTATATACCGCTTATTTTTGATATATCTTTCTCAACGGATTTTATTCCACAAATGCTTGATGACGCCAAATATGCCTCATGGTTATTACAGAAACTTACAAAATCATTTCCCTGACCATCCTAAGCAAATTTCCCTGACTTTTAAAAATAATTTCAGTACGTAAAAATAATATAGTTTATCAGAGATTATGTGCGAGTCAATGTTGATTTAAGACTTACAATCAATCACATGTTCTACATTGATATTGTTCTCTACATGGCAAATGTATTAGTGGCTTCAACTTATCAGTTATAAGTCTTAACTTTTAGTTTAGAAAGGTTACTAGTTGGGAAGACCAATGGCACTTACATGTACACCAGCTAATGTTATTGATAACTAGTTTCCCTAAGCAATCCCTAAGCAATTTACTCTTCCCTGACTATTCTTGACTTTCCAGGTCCATATGAGTCCTGAACATGGAACATTTTGGACCTCATAAAGAGAAGCTGGTAACTTCTGCTCACCAGACACAAATGCTACCCACTACACTACCACTTCTTTTAGTAGTTATTTTTTAAACAAAACTGTATGTACTTGTGCTAATTTTAGTGATGTTACCGTATCTGAAGTGCACCAACGTGTTTCTGGATTCCCCCCATCCTTCCCCAAATTTTACTTGGTTTGACTTTATCCTACAAAAATATTTTATATTTACTAGCCTATAATAGTTAGTTATCAAAGAGAGAGTGAGAGAGAGATCAGGCCTTGAGCATTCCACTCACTGGCCAAGTTAGTTATCAAAGTAATGTACTTTATATTTTAATACATGTCATGTACTAGGTTAAAAACATTTCAATTATTTCAATATATTTCTACGTTACTACATGCATTCCCAGTTTCACAGCAAAATAAAAAGTTAACTATTTTAATACTTAACAAAAATCCCACGTTTTGAGAAATAAAAACTGTGAAATTTCACAATTTCTTTACGGTTATAACTGCTGTTTTTATATAGTTTTTAGGAAGCAGTCCAGTTTTTGCTAGGCATTTTCTGGGTTGGCACTTTGTCAAGAGTTACGATGTAGAGAGCCCTGGCGCACACACACACACACACGTACACACAAAACACAACCAACAAATTCATATCCTGGAATTATAGAAACCAGCAAGACTTACTCTGAATTCGATGTTGACGCCATAGTAATCATTTATCTCTGGAATACACAGCTGGGTCCCATATGTAATTTCCAAATTTGAGTCCATCGCCACAGCCACGTAATCAACAGTCCCATCCAAATATTGCTAAAAAAAAAAGAGGGCCACAATAATCAACTTCTAAATTCACAGCAAGTCATAATGAACAATTAAAGAGACTTTACTTGCAGAGTTTGAAGCGGACTTCCCATACAGTCGTAATAGCCACCTTCGATAGGATCGTCAGCAGGATAATATGCAGTTGATTTGGCTGAATGGCTTTCACCAGTGCAACTGACCTCTACATTTTAAGTAAATTGAAAAATGATTTGAATGTGAACAAAACCTATCAAGAATTAAGCAAATTTCAAAGTGCAATGAAAATATCCTGTTAGTTACCTGCTTTAATAGATTTTTTTTGTTTTTGCTCGCTTGCAGCGGCAAAAGCCAACATGACAAATGTAACAATTAGAAACAGCTTCATGGTGCTTCCAAACAAATAAAATTGCAAATGTCTATGCAAAATTCCCTCTTTTATTACAAAATGTTACTACTATTTGTAAAATTTCCATTTAGTGGTCTAGATAATTATAAAATTGGCTCAGTAACAATTATCTAGTAACCGTATCTTTATTAGTACTAAGTCAAATAAATAAGATAAATTTTGATAAATTAAATAAACTAAACAATCTAAAAATAATTTAAAACTATTTATCTTAAATGCTCGTTTTGATTTTTGTTCGCAAGCAGGACTTAGTGAAAAACAAAAGTATAATTCCTCCCACCATACTAAAAAAAATCACTAATTCCTTCAAATAATAGAATGAATTCCTCACAGGTTTGAAAACATGTTTGGATTATTTGTTATTACTGTTTTCTTGATTAGATTTCACACGTTATTATCAAAAAAAATATATATACACGTGATAATGAAACGAATCCCTCACAAATTAAAGGAAAAATACTGTTCATTTCTTTACTTTAAAAAACAATTCCGAAAATATTTTTAACACATACTGTAAGCACTTAATGACTTAATTATACCTCACTTAACAAAAATTTTAATTCCCCAAAAAAATTGGTTCAAATACTATAGGCAAAATAGTTTAATTCAAATTTATTGCCCCAATGCTACTATGCCACAAATGGTCAATGCGTTATTATTCAATCCTAAAAAAAGCAGAATTTTGCTCACAGTATATGTATATATTAGCATAATGAAAGATGAAAAATACATATCTCAGTTTTTAACCGAAGAAAAACAGTTGAAAAACTGCAAATACCAACAGCTACTGGAGCAGTTTTCATGCATACTAACATCAAAATAATTTCCCTGAATACTAATATTATTCTTGCTGAATAAATTAAATTTTGGAAATTGGAAGATGGTGAGCTTGCTCATATCCCAATGAAGAATGTAAAAAATCAGGAATTAAATATCAATGGAAGTGTATCTTAAAATTTATAAAAAAATGAACAGTTTTGCATTATCTGCAGTCCACATGATTACAAGTATTTACAGACCACCGTAATAAATTATGAAATTCAAATTTACAATATACACATCTTTTTCCCTCTACCATTATTTTGATAGGAAAATATTTCAGGATTCAGAAATTCAATGCAATCCAGATAAACCCCACCAAGTGGAAATGCATGACCACTCTGACAGTGCAAGAAGCCACTGGTACCAATTTACAACCAAGAGATGAGGGGATAAAGTGAAGCAATAAGAAGTAACGTCGCTCATGGTTTTAGGTTGCTCCACATTGGAAAATTAATGGTCGACGTTGTTGATGGTCATGCAGTCTGGTCTTGAGGTGATGCCGTCGTCACTGCCAGCACTTCGACTCCGTGCGAGGCAATGGCCTGATGCGTCACATGAACAGCATTCGCTACATCGGCCGCACTCACCACGGGTGCCATTGCTACCTGGTATGCCAAAATACAAATTGGTAGGAAGAAGCAAATAGAAATTAACACATTACCGTAAAATGTCAGCAAGCATGCCTCAGATTAAACAATATTCTGGCAAACTTTTAAAAGTGTAAATGCAATAACAAAATGCCAAAGAAATCCATCTGCATCAGGATCTGTGCTCAAAAAATAAAAATAAAAATAAATAAAATAAAATGGGAAATTTCAATGAAAATAAAATGTAAATATAAAATCCGGTTTATTTTGCAATATACTACGGTACTTACAAAACAAAAACGGACAAATGAAAGAAGAAATTCCTGACAAAACTCCTCCAAAATATATTAACAAAGTTAATTTAAGGTCTCAGTTCATTCCAGTGATTGCACGTGTGATCTGTAACGAGGCACTTGGCATTTAAGTGAACCCATGTAACAGAAAACAGTTTATGCCACAGATTTTTAGCAACTATAAGACTCCATCTTTTGATAACAAAGTCATAGGTACAATTTTTTGAAATTATGTTATTTAAGCTGCATTTCAATTATTTAATAGGCTTCGAGTGTACAGCAAGTGTTGGCACCTGGTGAGAGAATAGATAATATTAAGGTTTACTCTCCTAACAAAATTTTTGTTCCAAAATAAGGGCCAATGCACATGCATGTTCCAATAAAACATTGGAGCAACCACATTGAACCCCATTTTGGAACACAGAATTTCTTCCCCACAGCATCCTAAAGTGATAAAGATCGGCTAGGTTTCTTTCGAGTAAACTTTAACAACTTTCCAAGCAAGGTTACAGACAAAAACACTCCTCCCCTAATCTCATGTCTAAAGTGTCTTTCAATAGTAAAAATGAGAATGAAGAAATACCATGTAGTTATTAGGTAATCCTGAACATGTACACAAAAGATTCCTGTGTAACTTAAACCTACTTTCCATGATTTGCCATAGTTTACCTAGCTTCTAAGACATTACTTATAGACTTTGAATTCGTCATAAGGGAGTAACAAAAGCACAATAATGTTCCGAAATTATTTTCATCTATTTTGGGATGATGGCATTGCTTTCTATTAAAAAAGCTACAGTTTTGATGTTAATACATTCTTTATGCAAATGAGATATAAATTTCAAAAGTGGCCAAGCCGCTTTGAAAGCAGCTCAACTTGCGGAAAAAATAAGACAGCCTTTCGAGAAAATTCTCTCGCTAGGTGCCAACATTTGCTATGTGCACTGCCTCTATTACAAATACATGATAAAGTCAATGGTACCAGTTGTAAGAACTGGTACCATTGACAGAAACAAAAGGGAGGTTTCGTAGCCACCTGCGTGGAACGTGGCGCGAACTTTTTCCGTGAAGAACGTTCCAAAAGCGGCACTCCACACCACGCATTTACGCGAGATCGATGGTTTTCACGCATGTACGTGAGTGAAGGGAAAGAGAGGGAACATATACTCCACTCCACGTCAAAACTGGCGGGAGTGCACGAAACCACACTTTTTTATCCTTACGTGGGAGAAGTTTCGCACCACGTTCACGTAGCTGTGGCTACGAAACCTCCCTATAAATGTGCAAATGATATAAGAACCTGAAGACATGTAGTCAGTAACTGAACATTGGGTACCCTTTTATAATCTTTTCTCAATATCGAAACCATTGTTTTCACGAAAAATAGCAAACTTATAGAACTCGGAATCTATTTCATTAAATTCTTCGTCTGTTACGTTAAATTGCTCGGAGAGGAATTGACCTTTTTTCTTTGGCCAAAATGTCAGAACAGAACTTTTCTCACACTAACCCTAAAGTAGTGGGAACCTTTTTTGATTCTATAGACTGGCTCTTACAAACTATTAGATTCGGTAAAACGCCACACTCAAATTCTCTAGTAACTCCTGTTCATCAAAAGATGGAACTAAATAGTTGTAGTGGAAACTTAGGATATGGGACCAACATGTTGTCACTTGTATATGCTTGCAATATGTACTCAATAATAATCTTGTTAAAGATTATGTGAATCGTGTTTGCCAAGGTTTTTCTAAGTCAATTCAAATTCTTCAACACAACATCTAGCAAACATAATATGGACACAACATATTTGCCACAAATGCAACTGCTGGAAATTCAAATTCCAATTCCATTCATAGTCTATCTCAATGTGAGTTTCGTTACACTCCAATTATCTCAGCTCATAGCTTTTTTTGGCCTCTCCAGCTGTTTTTTCCTATGTATACTCACTTGCATTGTGGACTGTTGCGCCTCGGCCTGATTTAAGTGGGCAATACTAGTCACTACCGTCTGGTACATGGACACCGGAATTGTTACCATATTGACAGCTGGAAATGCTGAAGAATAAAAAGGGTAGATCAGTGGGGTGTAAGGGCGGTAGTTTGAGGCCAGGTAGTTTGTAGTGACCTTGTTGTCCATCTTCTCCTGTCAAGATAAGTTGTCCATCTTGATTGAGGGTAGCTTCAGCTAGAGTGGCCACGGCTTGAGCGGCCGCCTCGCTATGAAGGTCAATGGTTGTTCCATCTGCCACACCACCCTGCGAGGCAGCCACTTCGGCCAAGGTTTGAACGGCTTGCGTTGCTTCCGCGTGGGTGCTTTGAATCTTCATTAGACACAAAAAACAAAAAGATGAATAGAAATTAAAGTGCTACCGTAGTCACCCCAACCGTGCCTTATTAAAAATTGCAATAGTTCAAATTTAAATTGGAAAATCCATTTTGCACATTCCGCAGATTTTGCAGATCACACAAAAACCATGTAACGTTAGACACTCACTATACAAGTGTTTGCCACCAATTTCCCAGCAATTGCATAAAAATTAGCATACCGTTTGAACTTGAGCTTGCGTTCCATCCGGTAACGTCACAACAGCGCTAGTGGGATCAACGTGAATAATGGATACAGTCCCATCGGGATTATTTATGGTTTGGACAACTGTTGGTGCAAAATGGGTGGCAACCTAGAAACAAAATTATTCCGGCTGAAAATTAATGCCCCACCACAGTCTTCATTTACAGGAGCAGTCTTACCTGAATGTGTGTTTTTTTGTCCTTGTCCTCTTCGTCGGTGAAAGCAGGTAACAAATCGTCCCTCCCGTGGTACTTATAACAATTTAAAACTATCTGTCTAAGAGCGTGCGTCCACGAGACACTTTGCTTTTCCTCTTCCGTCCGGACGTCACTCCTGACGTTGGCCCAGGGGAGGTCCTCCGGCCACCAAGGTGGTCTGGTCGACTCTTTTCCCCAACCCGGTTTGCCTCGTCCAGTGGCGTACTTCAACATTAGCGGAATAAACGCTCGTAACTGTGCCTGTAAAGTGACCACATTTTTAAATATCCTCTTCAAACACCACCCAAACAGAGCACATAAGAAACATATGTGAATGTATAATTTACTTGGGTCATCTTTTCCACGGCAGTAGGAATGCCGTCAATGACTACGGGAGGTAATTCGTGAAGTGATGGATCATCTTGAGTGGGTGGTGGTGCTTGATGCTGAAGTGCATTTTCCAATTCTGACATGATTATAGATTTACAACTTCGTATCTGACAAAGACAAAACAATTGGCACCAATTTAAAAAAAAAATTCTTACTGCAATCTAGCATTCTCAAATACATTAGCATAATTGCATTAGTAACTTTGTTTGCTTGCGAAAAGGCATTAATTTTGTTGAAAAAAGGTATATGACAACATATGTTTATGCATCTTGCCCGTCAGTCCACATGAAGAAAAGCATATAACTATTGCTAAATTATAACTACAGGCATTTAATTAACAATAGCTGCACAAAGTTGACTAATTTAAAATTAAAAACCGTACATGCCAAACATTTCTTATTCAGTTTAAATTTCATCGCATTTTAATAAAGATATAGATGTAACAACTGTGTAAATCCTTCCAGCAAAAGTTGTTCTTTATAACATTTAATTCTCGAATTAATTGCAAAAAAGCTTACTAATTTGGGCTGAATAATTAGTTATACATCAGGCTATACTATAGATACAGAAATTGTCTCTTAAAGCATTTCTACATCAAACATTTTAACTTACAACATCTTCCAACGGTTTAGCACCAAAAACTTTGTAGCTGTTTGCTGGCTTCCCAGGTGTGCATATCAATACAATTGCTTGTTGTCCAACCCTGGTAGCATATTCGTCTATAGTAACTTTTAATTTCCTTTGAGAAAACAAAAGCATGTTGCATCATCTTTAAAATCCCCTCTAAAACAAGCTTTTAAAAATTCCATCCAATAAGTTTGAGAATTCTCACCTTAGTAATCGTGTCTGTTGTCGTTTTCTTATGGAAGGATTAGTTTCAAATGTGTGTGGCCGTTTCCTTTTTTTTCCTGTTTGTATGGCTGCAGCAGCAGCAACTCCCACAGGACCTTTGATGAATACATGTACAATTTGTATTACAGTTCCCTAACAGACATTTTTCCAACAAGAATTTAATAACAATTTGGTGTAAAATTACCAGCAGCTGCCAATTGGGCAGTAACGTCGTCGCAGCCCGCTGACAACAGATCGGACTCGTCATACTGCTGATTTTCAGGTGATGATGGCGGCTCCTCGCTAAGGTCATCTGCACTGGTCCCGCTCAAATTATGATTCATGCCACTTACATTTAAACCTGAGGCCGTGCTTACAGCACTGTTAATTGGGAAAAACATAGTCATAAGCCAGGCTAATGTAGTGTGATTAAGTGATACAGGTATAAAACACAATAACCTACCTATAGACGATGTGGTGATCCACTTTTGCTAAAGGAGTTAATGAAAAGTGGAGAAATAATTTAATTGGGCTATTTTAATTGTCAATATGAAATAAAAAATTGTCCTATTCTAGATGACTACCAAGTACTACATGTAATTGTATTTTAGCAGAAATTCAGTAGAAATATTAAGAAATAAAACAGACAGAAAGGCTAGATTTTAGCAACCTTCTTTGGTATTTCAGACAGAAATCAATATGCTATCCCTACAGTGTTTACATTAATACTAAATTATCCAATATTATAATGACATACTAAACACTCAGACATGGACTTAAAATCTGAGGCTAAATTATATTACATATATTGTAATTTTTGATTGATCTATCAGTCTGCTGAATTAAGGCTGCCCATCAATGGGTGAGTGCTCATCAGAAAATTAGCACGAATTCCTGCCACTATTCACATTTAATTGAAAACGTACACGTCAAGACCTCCACAGCGTCATAACAGTCAGTTGGGATCCTAAATTCACACATGGTTCATGTATTTTCCAAATGCATAAAGCTTATTTTTTCACACCCCATCCATGATTAAAAGTTTGATCAGTGACTAAATAGGATTTCAAGATTAATTCAAACAAATTCCCATTTTATTGGATAAATGGATATACTGCCTCATGATAAAACCAATTTGTCAACACTCATGCGTAATTTCTCACAGCAGGACCCCTATATTATAATTTTGTTTAATACTATTGAGAAATGCCATTTATTTCAAATAGTGAATGTGAAGTGTTTTTAAGTTAAGAATGCATAGGACACCACAGCACTGTCAGATGCACATGCATACAATACACATACATGAAAGCTAAACCGAATAATGAGATTAACATAAGTGCTCAGTTTCTGGGCTACTGCAGCTTCTAGGGATTAACCAAAAGGGCTTCTCTCAAGCAGCGTTTCACAGAACTAGACTAGAAATTTTAGTCAATTCAAGTCCAGAACTTCATCTAAATTCCTAAATATTCAGTTAATAGTCTAGTCACCTGACATACCTTTGGATCAAAATCCAGTTTTAGTTAAACACTCCATATAAATGCTTGTATCTTTAATAATCTTAACTAAATGTTCAAGTATTACATAATGCTGAAACTAGGGGTGGAAAGTATCGTGGCTTGCGTTACAAAAGAGTCACGATTGCAAGGGTTGGGGAACTTCAAAGTTTATTTTGTTTCGTAATGCAAAAAATAAATTCTGCAGGAAAATTGCATTTTTGCATCAGAAAAAGTGCAAGTTTTCCAATGTTTTTCCTTTTAAAATTGGATATTCTCCACAGTTCACTTCCTAATTAAAATGGAATTTCTGCATTTTAAAAACGCAAAAAGTCTGTAGGCCTACAGTGTAGAAAAGCAAGTTTGGAATTTAGCATCAACCCAAGCATCAACTATCTGACAATTTCAGCTTTCAGATATATGAAATTGAAGTCTATGCATTGGTGTAGATATGCAAACAATTTTCGTTCAAGGCAGTACGTCATCTTACTGACATTTTCATTGCAAAAGGGAAAAAAAGCTAAGACTGTCACCTTTGGATAAAATCACACAAAATTAAGCCACTATGCCTACTTCTGAAAGGTATAGTGCATTAAAAGGCAACAAGTGTTAGCAACAAAATTTTACCAAAAGATCAAAGAATGGGTAGATTGTACTGACAATTTTCCACATGTGCCACTGACATCATGGGATTCATCCAAGCTGGCAAATTCGTTCAGCATATTACGAAGCATTATCAGCGAATTACTTGAAAGAAAATCAAATATCTTTCGGCCTGACGACCCTTGCATAAAGCTATAATAATCGAGCTTTCTGTTTTTCACAATCATTTTTGATGAACAGGTTTTAAATTGCTAAATTCACAGGTAGAGAAAAATAGGAAATGGTGGATTGCGACTGCGCTCGAGTTTGCGCGAAAGCATAAGGAATTTTACGGAGGGAAAAGTGCCTTCAAATCTATCACTCATTTGAGCAGCATGGAACACATTCACACCAACAAATAAACAGTTTATGTATGTATTAACAACTATAGCAGCTTTTCAACTACAAGACTAGCTAGAAATATGCTTTCTATCTTCAAACAATTAGGTAGCAAAATGAAAACATTCTAGTTCGGCAAATAATTTTTCTATGCCGAAAACCCCGCCATCTTGGAGCTTGCGCGTTTCATACCGACACTTAGAAAAATGTTATTCCCGTCAAATTAATAACCAAAATCGTAATACAACATATGTATTTGATGCATTAGAAACGATTCAAAATACTAGTAATTTATTTTTCTTACCTGTAAAGCTTGAACTTGTATTGGACGAATTTTATAGGTATGCGCGGCTACGGACAAAATAAGCTTCCACTGAGCACAGTCTTTTCATTTGCTGGTAGAGGGGGGTTTCGCAAATTCCAACTTGGCCTATTGCCAACTCGCAATATATGCAACGCCACCTGGTGACCGAAAAATAAACGTACGATATTTAAAATTTATTGGGGAGACAACAAAAAAACAAAACATTAAACTCTTTTCTTATTTCGTGCTTTTCCCCCGTAATTTTCGCAAAACATCTTAACGGGTGATTTGACCAAATTTGAAATTTTACTTAAAACTGCACCAGAGTTTTATAATCTCTGGCTGCACTGTCATGAAAAAATTTTGTTCCAAAATGTGGCTCACTGCACGTACGTGCATATGCCAGCAATCCAAATGTAATTTGCACGTGCTTTGAGCCCCATTTTGTAACGAAAACTTCTTCCGGACACTGCAGCTTGAATTCAACTTTTCCAGTTAGCAAAACTGAAATTCAAAACAATATCAATTTAAATCAATAGCCATATTGTCACCTTCAAAAGAAAACCTCATGTCTCCAACTTTCCGTACAACTCCATAACATACGCAGTGGCCTTTAGTAACAAAAATTAAAATCGCAATGTATTTCTAAAAGTTTTGTTTCTTAAACTGTACTATGCATTTCCTGAAAAAAACCTATCTAGGCTCTTTGGAGTTATGAGGTTTTCTTATGAAGGTGACAAATAGCCATATAGCAATAATACAATAGCCTTTATCAATGACGAGGAGGGGGTTGTTCCCCAAATTACGAAAATGTTTGACATAGAGGAGTTAAAAATGGGTTTATATGCAACTACTTGTAATTTATGGAAAACCCCTAACATGCAATTTAGTTAAGGGCCAGTTGCACCAACAACAGTTAACATTAACCCTATGTTAATCTTAGGTTTTCTTTGCATTCCTGAATTTCCATTGGCCAAAATCAGTCACATGATCATAATAACCCAGGGTTAACAGGGTTAACTGTTGTTGGTGCAACTGGCCCTAAATTAATCAAATTAACCAAGAAAAAAATTTGTATGCAGGTGAAGTTGTAAGAATTGTAGGCCTATTCACACATTTCTTAGAATATCTTTAAAAAAAAAACACGACCAATTTAATTGGTGACTATATCACAATTACATTATGTGTTAAAAAAGCTAACAATTTCTAGTTGCAGTAAAATGTGAGTGTAAAACTCCTACAAAAATATTGCACTTACAATGCATCCAGAAAAAAAAATTGTATATTAATTATATCAAAAAACTTGGCACAAATTTCAAATGCAGGTATCTAAACCCAAATACGTTTGCGATTTTTACGTTTGTGACGTCCATTTTTTGGCGTTATACCTGAAGGAAAAACTCAAAAATGAACATCTGAAAAGTAGTATATTTGGATTATTAGAAACCTTCAATCAATTTACCTTTTCCCAACTCACACGATCTCCCATAAAAACCTTCCTGGCAATGACAAGTATTATTATTGGTGCACCGTCCATCATTTAAACAAGGAGGGCTGCATTTGCCTAGAATTCATAGCAATAAACTATATACACACTGCATTTAAGAAAAGTAAAACCAAAAAAGCAAACAACTTACTAAATTGGCATCTAGGGCCAAAATATCCCTTTGGACATGAACACATGTCTTTCTGTATACATTTTCCCCCATTTAAACACTTTTCCCTGCAGATACCTGAAAAAAATTATTACAGGTGAAATATTAGCTTGATGTTATCATATATTTCAGTGACTTGGTACGATAATTTATTTTAAACTTTTAATTGTTTAGACTTTTTTATCGGGCCGTTTTTGTTCTTTAGTGAAAGAGTACATGAATTGACAAAGCAACATAACAGCCCCCTAATGTTACATTTAAGGATTAAACCAACAAAAGTATCGTGCTTTTGGCTTATATCACGGTCGTTAAAGACGACGTCAGTTATGACTGTGTCCAGCCAAGACAGGCAATTATATGATCGCATTATTAGAGTTGACCATGCTGGGGAACTTGGTGCAGATAGAATTTATGCCGGTAAGAGGAAAAAACCAGATCAAATCTTACATGCATTATAGTGTTCAATGAGGATAGCTGTGCTTTTGCAGGCCAGTATGCAGTACTGGGGAACACTAAAAGTGGGCCAATAATCAGGCACATGTGGGAGCAAGAAAAGGTTCATCTAGCTACATTTAAGGACCTGATCGGAAAACACAGAGTTCGACCGACAGCTATGTTCCCCATTTGGAATGTAGCCGGATTTTTACTGGGTGCAGGTATTCAACCATTTCCTTATACTTTTAATCAACTATGCTCATAATACATATGAAGCATTTAAGCACACTTAAATGATGTATAAACACATGCTAGAAGGAAATGCTTCTTTTTCTTTCTAAAATAGGCACAGCTCTACTAGGAAAAGAAGCTGCAATGGCTTGCACCGTGGCAGTGGAGGACACGATAGTAAAGCATTACGATAACCAAATCAGAGAACTAATGGCCAATGGTACTGATCAACACAAAGAATTATTAGACATAATTAAAAAATTCAGAGATGAAGAATTGGAACACCATGACACGGGATTAGAAAATGATGCTCAGAGAGCACCCTTGTACGACGCTCTTACTCAAGTGATCAAAGTCGGATGCCGTGGAGCAATTTGGATTTCAGAAAGATTTTGAATTTTCTGTTATAATGTATCCAGTAAACAGACTTACTTTACATAATAGAATAAATAGAATTAAAATTAAAAAAAGCTTGCATTACCTCCTTCACAGTGGGTTCCTTGGTATCCTTGTGCGCAGCTGCATGTACCAGGTGAAATACATGTTCCTCCATTCATGCATTGTGGGTAGCACAGTGCTTGGAAAATTAAAAATCTTGAGTCAATTTACAAATTAGTTTCAAGCATAAATTAAAAATTAAAAGCTTGGGTCAAATACAAGAATACCTGTGCTGCAATATTGCCCCATATAGCCTTCGGGGCATTCACACAACTTGTCTAAGTTGCATTTTCCACCGTTTGCACACTTTTTGTCACATTCTGGATCTGGTCCTTGCAAATGGAAAAATAAAAAAAAATCATCACCAAACTTTTTTTGCTTTTAATTGTTTTCCATAATTTTTCTTTTAATTTAATAATTTTGTAAGTACAATACAGATTTCAAAACAAAACTCATGAAAATCTGTTAAACGTAATTGTATCCCTAAACATAAACTTTCGACAATAAAATGGGTTTAATACATTTTTTACGAAAGGGAATGGCTTACCATGTTTTGCACAATGCTTCTGTAATTTTAGTTTTAATGGCATCCCGGCAATGCGCCTCCTTTTTCGATTTTTTATCATTAATCCGATGCCGAATGATGCAACGCCAGTCATGTTGCCTGAGCATAGTAAGAGAACGCTGAAAACTAGAAAATAGGGCCTATTTAACATAAGTGTAATTATATAGCTTCTATAGATTTGTAACTACTTAATTCAAAATGTATTAATGCAACTTACCTTTTGGTTTCTTGGGAACCTTTCCTTCAGTCCCAATTGAAACAACTGGATCATCTAATATATCTTGATCAAAACTTTTCAATTTTGAAAATTTATAAAGATACTAGTAAATATATAAAAAAGTAAGGCTTAATTAATCAAGTTTCTAACAATTAATTTTTTATGTTAATCACAACTGAATCTTGCAATTTGTAACTCGCCTTATTTCCACCCGATTTCCAGGTGAAATTAACGGAATTTACCTCCGTCGGAATAACAGGCAAGTATTTTTCAAAATTTGGATCCAAAATATATGGCAAGACATTTCCATCTGCAATGACGAAGATTTCCATGGGAAAACCTATTTAAAAGATGGCTTATCAATTCCTTTGCACGGCCAATTCATTAGTGAATTTGTATAATAACTTTCCCTTACTAACCACTAAATTGTTTCACCTGATTTTGATCTATCCATAGTGACAGACCTTCGGCTCTCTCACGTTTGAGAGTACGAGCAGAAACTTTAAATATGCCCAATAAACTGATGAACAGTTTCAGAGCAAGCAGAGCGGCGCATAATTTTACAATAGCCATAATTTTCTTGGACTTGGTTGCAGCTACTTCATTTGAAGAATATTTTATTTTTCTTTTCCTACATAAATAAACAAATATTCGCTGACACCGGTATATATTTTAACGACGGGATATGCCCAGATCACACCAGGTGCTGTTCCATGGATGGGGCGGTGATGGCGGCCGCCACCCCCAAACGCCTAATTTAAGGCCCATTTTCCCCTGTTTTAGGCCACTTTTGACCCCGTCCGCCTCCCCCAAACCACCTTCCTGGAACTGCGCCTGGATGACACTTGCTTTAAATCTGTATTGCTACTTGAGAGACCTTCCATAATCATAAACATGTAAATAAAAATGGCGTACCATTGCATTCTGCCATGTGACAACAAAACAAAAATTACACTTCTATTATATAATAATGTGACTAACAGCACGGAATTAAGAAAGGATCTTAGAAAAGGCCTTATCGAAGCAAGCTTATTAAGAACTATGCTGGAAAGTATAATTTCAATTAATGTAGAGAACCTGTAAATTGCTTGCATAGCATGGTAACAATGCTAACTTATTTATATATAAGCATACGTTACTATAAAGTTCAATAAAACCATGGTTAATGAGATACACTTCTTCTCATTAGATGTAATACATTTTAAGGGGAAAGTTATCCAAATATTTATATTTACCTTTGATAAATTTAAGCTGCCATAGCTTTGCTCTTTTTAAAACAACTGTCAAAGCTTCACTGCCTTATGGAACGCCATCTGTTTAATATAATTTTTAAAAGTATTGTCACAAAAATCAGATATTTTACCTTGGAATTACGATTTTTTAGCTTTTCTAGATTATTTCATACAAACAAATTCTTAACAGTGTTTTTACTCCTAAAAATGAATTCACCATCTGATTTTTCAATATTATGCTAATTTTAATGACTGGGAAAATGATAAAATTTCAAAGTGGACTACAATTCTCACTTGATCTATAATACTTTTTATAATACCTTCTCGATCACTATTTTAATGTTTTTTATGAAACTGATAGAGTGATTCATTCAGATATTAATGAAAATTCCCAAATAAAATTAAATATTTCTATTTTAAGTATTTTTGTTGTACATTTTAGTTATCACTTGTGCTTTTTTTTATTAATTTTAAATTTCGAAATGTTTTAAAACTAAAAAACTTCAATATTTGTAAACTAAACTTTTTAACATGTATATAGATTGTAGATAAATTTCAAGTTTTAGCTGCCATTAACAAAGCAATCAACAATCAAAACACAAGCAACATGACAACTCGAAGCATTTTCACAGAAATAATTTATAGTATGTCAGCTACGAAAAACGTAAGTGTCTAATAGAATTAAAACCATAGATGTTATCGTTAGGGAGTTCAATTGGACCTAATTATCTTACATTTGATCTGCAGATATCAGATGCTTTGGCCACATTTGGCATTGCAGATGCAGATACGACGATTTTGGCCGTGTTAATTAATGATGGGGACGAGTCCAAAGCAAAAAAATTATCAACGATTATTCATGGTCAGCTGACAACATTGAACGATCTGGCAAAAAGCATTGACACAGAACTTATTAAAAAGGTAGGTCATTTAAAGCTTATTTCACTACCATTTTATTGGCAAATGAGATGCTAATTTTTTTAAGTATAATAAGTTTAAAGCCTTTTCTATCATTTTTCTTTCAGGTTTATAAAATCAGCAACAAAGAATTGGAGTATAACACCTTATTAAACGCAACTGTTGGCAAGATTGCAGCAAAAGAATTCATTTCCCTCTAATACAATCCCATTATAAGATAAATAAAAAAATTTATTCAAGCTTCATGAGTAAACTGTGATCAAAATACTTATAATAAGGTTTAAGAAAATTTTATGTCACTACGTACAATTTTAACATCATCCATAGGTACATCATTGTTGTCAGTCTCTACCAAGCCCATCCTGTGCACTACCAGCATGCCACTATAAATTCTGCCGAAAATGGTGTGTTTTCCATCAAGCCATTGTGTCGGTGCTAAAGTAATGAAGAACTGGCTGCCATTTGTGTTTGGTCCTGAATTTGCCATCGATAGTATGCCAGCACCTGAAATAAGTTTACCCTTCACATATTAATGAAACTGATGAGAATAAAATAAAAATTGGAAAAGCTAATTATAATTATGCTACCTGAATGTTTGAGATCCTCATGTATTTCATCATCAAAGTTTTTGCCATAGATTGATGCTCCACCTCGTCCTAGATAAAATCGATTAAACCATTTTAAAAATATTGAACTATTTGTGAAAAAAATTCTATCGATGTAGATCACGGGAGAATTGCACAAATTACTAACCTGTTGCGGTAGGATCTCCTCCTTGAATCATAAAGTCTCGTATTATACGATGGAATTTGCAGCTGTTGTAATACCCTCTTCTTGCCAACTCAGCAAAATTTCTACACGTATTGGGTGCATGCTTCCAATATAACTCAACGACTATTTCACCCATGCTAACAACAAACAAGTTAGGGTCAGTGCACAAATTACGTAACGCTCCAGGGGGAGCCCAGGCAAAGCATTACTAAGTGACATGGGGGTGGGGAGGTTTCAAGAAATGTTACGTCACACTTGGTAATTTTAGAATAGCATACATAGAGCAGGATTTTTTTATTACTTTATAATAAGACTTTTAATCTATAACTCAATATTCAACCAATTATTTGTGTAGTTTCTTTGTAATAAAATGGAACTGCAGGACATTTTTATCTACTAGTTGGTATGCTTGCCGGCCACGACCGCATTCCTTCCCAACATTTCCCATTCCTTCCTCATCGTCTATTCCAAGACTGATGGCCGTGCGGGGCAAAAAGCACCGACGGTTAACCACAGATAGAGTTGGTATGCTTGGCAAACAGAATCTCTTTTTTGGTGATGTTTTTGTGGGTGGTAGTCTCCCGGTCACTACAGTTTTTACAAAAAGCAAACTACTCCCACTGAATTAAAAGATTTGCTGTTCAATCCCCCTGCCCAAGAATTCATTAGAAAAATTGTTTGACTTTTAAGTGTCATAAATCAATTACCTGGTTTCAATTTTAACAAAAG
Organism: Proteroiulus fuscus; assembly: GCA_034700285.1. Lineage (NCBI taxonomy): Eukaryota > Metazoa > Arthropoda > Diplopoda > Julida > Blaniulidae > Proteroiulus > Proteroiulus fuscus. Next base: position 20,902 of record JAQIXP010000543.1, read on the forward strand.
GTGGTCGCCAAGAATCATCAGGAATGCCCGCCATTTTTGTCAACGAAATATCCGTGTTACCATGCAACTCTGTATAAAAAATGCCCTATATATGTCCCATTTGGCTCGAAATTTAAATCTGCACTGTCCTGAAGCGAATTTTTTTTCCAAAATGGGGCTCAAAAAAAACCCCGTGCAAACTACATTTGATTTGCTGGAATATGCAGTGCAACCCTGGTGCATTGAGTCCCATTTAGAAAAAAAAATTCTTCATAACAATGCACATTTCCAAGCATAATCTTTTATCAAGTTGCTTTCTATCTTTAACATTTTGAAAACGCCTCATTGACTATTACAAATGTATTTTTATATCAAAATATAGTTACGACCCATAATTAAAAAAATTCCAAAGTCTTAAATGAAATATAACTGCATAATTCACAGTATGTCACAAAATTAAAAAGAAATAACATATTTCTACAGTAAAACAGTTGCATGTCCTCACAGAAGTCTAAATTAAAATGGTTTGAAAAATTAATAATTCAGCTTGTCTGAACAATATCGTTATAAGGATAAACATCTAACATTAATTTGATCTACTTATGCGGGGTCGATAGACTGGCAGATTTTGCATACACTGGCAAACTTCTCCGCTTATACTGTCCACAATCCGAACTGCTCCTTTTAACCAAGGATGATGACTTTGGGATGGCAGATTTACTTGGCGTCAAACGAAGGATAGGATTGCTCAATTTTTTGGGGCTAGGTTCAACAAATGATACCGAACTTCTAGCAGAGAAAGGCATAACAGGCGTTGCACCAGCAGAGCCATAAGACTTTCTACAATTTACATTGATATTAAGATATTAACAAATCACATTCATAGTTTTATGTATATTTTAATACCCTTACCTTGTGGTAGATTTAACACTTATTTTCACAACTCCAATTTGACGTTGTTCTTGATCTAATGCCTTGCTATGATCAGCAGGATTAACATAGGAAAATGAAGTTGAAGGCAATGCGCTCCGCCGTCGTTCTGGTATAGAGCCCGCACTAAAAGATGCACTACGAAAAACAGTGGCATTTGTCGTCCGAGGCGAAAACCGAGCAACTATAAATGTAAAACGTGAACTGTAGACAAAAATAGAAATGTGTACAAAGAAGCTAAAAATGCTTTAATAACTACCATTTGATGAAACAAAGTTGTGTGATTTTGGTTTGGATGTAATATTAGAATTGGTATTCGATAGGGAATTTTTATGGTCACTGTAGGTCCTGGAAAGTGTAATAATTTTTTTTTCTTTTAAAGCTGATCATTTTACATTTCTAAAAACAGATTTTACCTTGTTAAACCCATTGGAGTCTTAGAAGGCAATTGTACAGTTGCTTTTAATGGCACTGATGGTCTTGTTGCTGAGATAACAGCATTTATCACCCTGTTCTTATTGGCACGCAGTGTTTTAGAAATGGTAGCTGCTGTACATTCCTTTGTCTTGATTTGCGTTTTCAATATAGGTTGTACTCTCGCCTCAGGTTTCACACTTAATTGGGGAATTGCCGGTGGAGTATTTTCAATATTGAATTTTTGTTTTCTGATTACTGCATCTGCAAAATGCACAAAAGTGAGACTCGTCATTATTATTTGCTTTGACAGCACTTAGTAACTTAAATTTTTATAAATTAATTTCTACCTTCCACATCCTTTTCTAAATCAAATTTATTCTTTAAAATTTGTTTTGGAGTCAAAAGTGGCAAATTACACGATGTTCTACAAATTTAAATGATAATTGCTTACTTTAAAATGTACTACGTACTAGTATTTCAGTTTATAAACTTTTTCATATTTCACATACCTTTCCAATAAAGGTGTCACACAATACGTTTCTGGTTTTGAAGGAGTTTCGCGGGATAAGTTCTCAAGCTGTACTGCCACAGTGTTTGCCTCTTTAAATACCTCCACAAATTGTTTAACACTTAACTGATCCTATTTTTTTAAATTGACATAATAGTTATAATAAACAGGCATCCAGATATTTATTCGTGGCGACTCAACTTATAAAGGTAAGGTTTGTATTAGCATTATTTTGGAATAGAACTGGATAGGTCAAAACTGAAAGCCTAATAGCTTTTTTTGCATAATGTAGGAAAATTAAATAGTTAACATAGTATGTTGTACTGGAATGTTGTTACACATATAATCAAAAATTAAGAAGAATATTAATTTTGTCTATTTTTTGCAATAATAAGATAACATTTTTTTAGTCTTAAAAGCGGTTAGATATTATAATATTTTATCAGTAGTAAATCCAGGATTTTTTTAAAGGGGGGTCCAACATATAATTTTTTTAATGGACTGAAAAATTTTTGGCTTTAACCCCCCTCCCCATGCTGTGCAGTGCAGGGGCACAGCCAGGATTTACAAATGGAAGGGGGGAGGGGGGGGTTTGGGGGTGGAAACCCCCAAAATGTTGGCAATTTTTTTTAAAAACAGGGGTTATTATAGGCAAAATGTTGGTCATGGGGGGGGGGGGTTTAACCCCCAAAACCCCCTTTTGGCTGCATGCGCTTCTGATGCTGTATGTCACAATTAATTCAAAGTAACAAACATGGTCAATCCAGGAATCAAGGTCACAAGCTGAAATCCTTTTACGGAGGGGAAGGGGAGGTGGCGACCCAAAATATTTGCTTCCAAATTTGGACAGAAGGATAAAAGTTGATGGTTTTTTTGTACATAATTGTAAAAATTGTCAGAATATTGCTTTTTTCCTCAAAAACACTCAAAAATGGGCTAAAAATTACTAAAATTTTAGGATGGTTCTATAGGGATGTATTCGAAAATTTGCACTTTTGGTCAGCCAAGGGGGAGGAATCCGGACCCCCTCGACCCCCCTCCCCTGGATCCACCACTGTTTATCCAAGATTTTATGTAACTGACTTCGATAATTTTAAAATTTCATAAAAATTACAAAGGCTGCAAGTGGAAAATTAATATGAAAATAGTTGGAGTAGCAATTTGCCATTTTACTAGGCTTACAATACTTACATCTTTTCTTATAAGTGTCTTCTTCGTAAGCACTGTTGACTCACAACCCAATGAAACCAAATCGTCCCCAGAAGAACTGTATTTATAATTAAAAGATGTACTCTACTCAAAACTTTTTGTTTCAAATTGTGGTGCAGGGCATGAGACAATTACATTTAGCTTGTTGGAATATTGAAGTTCATTGACCCCAGTTTGGTACAAGAATTTCGTCTCAAGGAGAGTGCCTTAACTTTATAATATTTAAATGAACATAATTAAAATGTGTACCTGCTAGACAGTGATCTAGTCAAATCATCTAATTTTTCATCATCTAAAAACTCACAATCTAATAAAAAAAAAAGAATAATTGTGAACATGGACCAAGGCACACTATACCATATATAGTAAGAGGATGTGCTATAACACATATGTGATACTTTTATGATGGCTAATTAAGAAATTACCAAAGTCGTCCGCGATATAAGATTTTCCAAATGGATTTGATTCTAAGTATGTCTTAGTTTGGTCTGGTGTCTCCACATTTTCTTTATTTGAGATGACCGGAGAACAACTGAACTTTAGAACACTGGTAATGGGCTCCAGCATTGCGAAATCCATTTCTAATTCCGCGGGTTCACTTAAATCCACCAACATTCCAGTAGGACAATCTGCGATAAATAAACTGGCATTTATAAATATGAAATTATTTGATTTTATCTACACCAAATACACTTGACGTACTACAATAAGATGCTCCTTTGTTTTAACACTACGGCGCTATATTAGAAGAGAGGACCCACAGAACTGTTTCACGGAGAGACACTGTTGCATACCATTAGGCGTGTTTTAGCGTTATTACCTTGTCATACGCTGTAGTTATTCAGTTTACAAGTAGTTCTTAA
>JAQIXP010000544.1:0-24799 GCA_034700285.1 Proteroiulus fuscus
CCCCCCCCAAAAAAAAAGAAATTCCTGGATCCGCCACTGATGGGGGGTGCATTCTTGCGAGAAATACACGGGTGCCCCAAAAGTAGTGCATGTATTGCAAGGCTAAAACTTGCAAATTAAGCGTCTTAACACAACATGTGGCATAGCGATGCCACGTTGATAAGTATATAGTAGTTCACTTTAATGAACACGTGAAATTTGGTCATGTAATATACTTTGTTTATAAACACAGCCCGCATGGCGTTTACAGATGGGGGGTATATATATATATATAGGCCTATAGTCTAACCTTATTTTATTACATCCACAATTAAGGTGTTATACAATATAAAATGAAATTTTCAACGGGGTATACACATCCTCTCCCCTCAACTGATATGTTGGATATTGGATATTGCATGGATATTGGATTTATTATACTATATATTTACATCGTAATTTCTTTTCCATTTCTCTAAAATCCAAATTGATTTAATTCTAGAATTCTAATATTAAAAATTCCTCATTGCTTCGTTAAAATGATAAACGCCCAATATATATTGCACTCTTTCCACATATACATGAAACATTATATTTTCATATTAATTCTTTATTGTCTGCATATTGAAAATATGTTTGGGGTGTGTATATAGGAGGAGGTGCTCTCCCTTTTTTACAATTCCACGAATTTTTCCTACATTATGTAGACTGTCTATATTGTATGGCATATATGTTGTTGTTTTATACTTTGGTATAATACTCGGGCCTTTTGTTTAAACTGTATATAACATGTGCATGTGTGCATTTTTATATGGTTTTCTGCTCTCATATCCGCCTCTTTTATTCCCTGGAAGCTTTTTGGCTATAAATCATAATACAGAAATCCTCATTATCACGAAACACTAATAATTTGGAGTTCCATCCCGAGGGTAAAAAAGTTAGAGGTTTGGACCGGATATTTATGCAAGGGCGTCATTGTGGAAGACTAAAAAAGAAGGGCTTCGTGGGTACTCTTCAAGAAATCCCTGCAGGCCCTTGGAACCACGATTTTAGGGCTGAATTTGTACGTATTACATTGTGTGACCCATTCCAGTAAAAAAAAACTATATACAAAACTATAACCACGAACAATCATGCAGGTAGTCCATCCATCTAAATTATACTCAAAATTGTATTTTAGAATTTAACCAAAAGTGTAGCTCTATAAACGTTGATAGCAAATAAAGAGATTTGACACATGTGCATGAAAAAATAGTGAAATGTGTTCATCAAAACATTTGAATAATCAGAATTTCAGAAAAGTTAAAAATGTGAAAAAAAGATGTGCCATCATGCAGTGGGAAAAATCAAAAAAAAATTTAAAAGATTTAACAAAACTCAAAAAAATGAATGTATATATAACTGAGATGCTAAACAAATGAAATCCATGTCATAAATAAAATGAAAAATTAATGTATAGGCCTATATATTTATAAAGAGGGTGACGAAGTTTAAATTTATATGAATGTATTAATGCACAAATAAAAACTGTTGAAGTTTTTGTATAGAAACACAATCTGCTTCAGAATTCGTCATCTTTAATTCTGAAAACAATTTTTAAAGAAACTTTTACATGTTATGTATTTATACTATGCAGTTGAAGCCAAAAGAGTTTGCCTATTATAATACTCCCCTTTTAAAAGTAGAGCACCATCTGTATAATGAAAAATTTCAACTAAAGTTTTCACCTATAGCATGCAGAATAGCAGTTTGGTCCATGCTTTTTGCCTTATAGACGTATGGCATCATCTATATGATAAATACTAAATGACCTTCGAAGTAAATGACCCATACCAAAATGGCCGAATTTTTTTAATCAAATGGTGCCTTATATAGGTAAAAAATGTGAAATATTATACACTTGGGCCAGTTGTAGTAACAAAAGTTAAGTCATAAGTTATAACCCAATGTTAAGCTTTGGTTTTCTTTGCATTCCAAAATTTTCATTGGCCCAAATTAAAGTCACATGATCATAATAACCCACGGTTAAGACTAAACTGCTGTTGGTACAACTGGCCCTTAAACTTGCATGGAAAATATGATTAAGAGTAGGCTATATGGTTGGGATGGGAAAAATGTGAAACATTAAAAAAGTTGTGATGTGAAAAAGTATATAGTTCATCCATGGCTGTGACATAAATGCATAAAGTGACATAAAGTGCAGCATGCAGTTTCCCTATTGAAGAAGTTTGCCAAACACATGCACGTTAGGCGCCATTTACCCCTTAGATTTCAGTAGGAATGGATACTTGGTACGTAGCGCCCCTAGGACCTCTAGGACTGGAGCTGATCCTTTTATCCAGTAGAGGGCGCCACACACTGTCAGTAAAATGGTGCATAATTGGGCTTTGCATGCATTATCAACCAAATCCATGTATTCAGGACATTTTGCTTAATGATTGGCTCTTCCTTGTATACAACCCACTTCTTTCAAAGTGGGATTTTCCCTTTAAATTTGTTATCTTAACTTGCATGCATGATTGTGCATTATTTCTTAATTCCTCTGAAGCAATAAAGCATCAATTTAAAGTTCAATTTAAAGATAGGATAAATCAAAGCTTTTGTTTTGATAATATTTCTATATATATGCAAGTCTTGAAGGAAATTATAATGGAAAGTTTGCAAGGGTGAAATTCATGGATGGCATTCTTTCATTTCTATAAGGGATATTTTTATTTTAAAAAAATCATACATAGCTATATACACTAGCTGAAGTTATATATACCTATGCGTTATAAATTGTATCCATGGCATGAAATTTTTTCAATTATATATTATATGATCGCATGCACTATAATGATATTCTTCTGCAATGTAACCAACAAAATCATTTTAAAGGCAATTGAGGTAAAAACAAAAACAAAATAATTTGATATATATATATATATATATTTTACATATATTACATTAATATATTAATATATTACATATTATATGTAATATATTATATTATATTACATATTAAAAATATATAAATTAACAAGTTATTTTAAAATATATATTATATATATGGCTAAATTCGTATTAATCTTAATGTTCTTTTTGTTCAAATAATATATAATATAAAATTAAATGTGTACCAAAATTGTGCTTCTGTGTATATATATATTCCCATTTTGATCCAAATTCATCCTTGATGCTAAATAGATTTTCTTTTGAATTGAAAAATTCAATTTGTGCACAATAATAGGCCTTATTATATATTTATTGGCTTTTTTAAATCTTTACCTGGTCTATTTTTTCATTGAGTATTTATAACTTGCAAAATGGATATGAACTGAAATTGATTTTTTTTATACACAAATTTTTTTCCCTGAAGCTGGAAATGGTTTTCTTTTTTGTGACAGTATTTAAATTAAACAGTATAGAACTAAAAATAAAATTTATGAGAAGGGACTTATTAAATTGACCTTAAAAGATATATATTTTAAAGGGGAGCCCCCCTTTTTCCAGTCGTTCTCTTTTTTGGGGGCTTCTTATTTATGTTTTTGGTATAATTTCAGAGATGATTATATTGAAGAATTAATCATTGGCATGCTTCATTACAGCGCAAGAGTCTGCAATTATGCATTATTGCGTTAATGCTAAATATTGGGGCTATGTTTTATACACAATGCATTATATATATATATAGGCCTATAGGGTATGTCTATATAGTAGTTTTAACAAAAGTTATAAAATGTGTAATTATTATAAGGGTACTATTATTATGTAGTGATTTTATAGGTGCCCCTTGTGTTACACTCAACATTCATTATATGCCTGATTCCAGACACTTAATTGCAAGCATTTGAGTATACTTTTAAATTTTAATTTGTTTATACGAGCCTGTATAATGTGATGTGGTGTGCAGACTTAAACAGTATAAAGTATAGGCCTATACCTATATAATTTAAAAGCAAAATTTAGATACTGATATATCTTTAATTGTTTTTGAATATTTTCAATTCGCAAATTCGTTTTGAGTAAACACGTATACGTTCATGTTGTAACTTGGAGACTGCATGGTTAAAATGAACTAAAAATTCAGTTGGGTTAAAAATTTAGATTAAAATATATTCAGTACTCCAACCTTGGAGTATCAGAATGTCAATTACAAAAATTACAATTATTTGTACTCAAAACTGAGGGGTTTTTTTGCCTTAAAAATAATTAAAACTATTTCTTTAAATAAAATAAGGTTAAATTGGTGAATTTTTTAACCTAAAATGAATTAGTACTTAGGATTTAATTTATCAAACAGCATTGAAATAGCTTAACAATATATTTTATTTCAATTTATGCAGTAATTTTAACTATAAAAGTGCATGGGTCGAGACCATTTTTAGCATGCATGCAAGTGATGTCCAATGGTGAAATATTCAGCTATATCAGCATGACATTGAAAAACACCAGAAAATAGGATCATCGAATCTCAATACTATTTTTAAGGACCATCTCAGTGATACCAATTATATGAAAATTATAATGGCGGACTTAGTTGCTTACATTTCCAATAGAGCGGCGAATCTCAAATGTGTTAACTTACTAATTTCTCACCAATTAAATCATATATGCCACCAACTTTGTATTTTCTAAGTTTTTCAGGATGTTAAGTTCTGTAGAAATTTAAATTTCACATTCTTATATTGTTTTTGTGATTGCTCACTTAAAAAAAATTTGTCACGAGGTGCGATTTTTCCTATATTTTAACATGCATTGAATTTCATGTAAAGGCAGTATATATGGCTCTTTTTCGTTGATTCATTGATCTTTGATCCTTTTTTTGAACAGGATTATTTGTAGTTTTGTAGTGCAGTAGCTGACTAGCTGTTGTGCATGCATGAAAATAGTTTAAGAATGCATGGGCTATATTAAATATTAACATGTACTACTGACTAATAGGGCACCTAATAACTTATATGCAAAAATTAAAGGTGGACTGAAATTTAAGCACGTGCATGGTTTCTCATAACTATAAGGCATAATTATATATTGGTCCTGCCTAATGAGAAACCATAGGCGTCTTAGGCAAATCAAAAATCTTAAGAAAAATTTGCTTTCAACCTTCGGCAATACAGTATGACGTCACTAAAACGGAAGTAGTCATGCCCGCCATTACAAATTTCTTATAAGAAATGTGTTCTGCTAGCTAGTCAACTCGGAGCTGACTAAACCGTAAGAAAGTCTTTTTTAGTTTTTGCTAATATATTACGTCATCTCATTTAGATTGAGCTTAAGACCATCTGATTTGCCGAAGACGCCTTATGCATGAGCTTAAAATTGTATAAGGGCTCGCATTCACAACATCTGAATGCATGCATGTGACGTCATAAGAGGCCTGATATCAACCCTACAGAAGGCAGGTTCATAAAGTACAAAATATTTTGCTGACGTGCTTATCTTGTTATTCTTTACAACTATACATTAAAAAGGTATACTCGTGTAGGCCAATTTATGCATTTCCTTCTTCGTCCATGTATTTATTTCATAAAGCATCCGATATAAATTAAATACGATGTAAACTATAAAAATATTCATGAGTGCATGCAGCTGACGGATGTAATTTGGGACCGAGGCAATGCACAAATCACAATTCTGTTCTAATAATTGTAATATATATATCCTCCAAGAATATATGTATATATACATGTAGTCATAATTGCTTTAATTTAATATATATTTTTTAAATTTGAATATTAATTTTTGATTTATTTAATGTAAGTCTCATAATTATATGCTGCATGTTTTCAGCCACATTTTTGGATAATTACTTTAATACGAATTGTTCCCCAAAACTTAGGCTATATATAAAATCAGTATGTTGGGTGCGACACACGAATACAATTTCGCATAATTCATTTAATTTCAACAAATTAAAAAATATAATCTATTTATGCTAAAGTTTTAACTAAAAGCGTATAAGTTGTGTTGCTTTTTTTTATAAAAAATCAATTTGCGCCATGTATATGCATTGGTCCTTCATGATGTATTAATCATCATGCACGAAAATGATTTAAGACCTCTGCAAAGGTATACGGTCGTCTTGTTTTTTTTCCCTCCTACCAAAAGCTGTTTTCGCATTTTTGGCATTCCTGTTTTTATTTTTGTTTGCAGGTGTTCAAAACTTTGTCTACTCAAAGTTATCTTATTTTGCTATCGGCACCAAAGACATTTTTAAACTAACTTAAACTAACTTATGCCCAAGTTACAATATATACAGATGGCTTGCGCTATATTATTAGAGGGAATAAACTGAAATTTGAAATAATTAATTAATTAGTTAATACAGAGCATTAATTATTTATTGAAAAAAGAGCCGACTCTGTATACATTAAGTTGAACTTTGTTTTTTATATATACGGCGATTGAATAATTCATTTGAACATCAATATTATTATTGAACTTACATTGTATTTGCATAAGACTGTGTATGAGAATATTTAAAAATTTAGCAAATTTCCAATTTTAATCAAGCTATTATAAGAGCTATAGGTCCATTATTACTATACTTGTAGTGAAGCAGATGGCTGGAGCCTGCATGAAACCTTATTAAAATTTCAGAATTTTCAGAGAATTTCAAATTAAGACAGTATATGTATCATGGTGTGATCATGCATGCTTATCTTGACTCTTTGAGATTAAATTTTGATAAATTTTAATCCATATAAGAAGTATGATTTTATTATGTTACAGAAAAACTAAAATTTTAGACAAAACTGTATGCAGTTTTTCCACAATTTTTTTTTGGCTATTTCAAAATTTTAGGTGAATTTTCATAGGAATTGGGCCTATGCATCAACAGTTTAAGTTAACTTATTCATCTAGGGCGGATACAGGGGGGAAAGAATGCAATTGCCCTCCCCCCCCCCCTCTCCCGTAGCCAGCCAAAATTGCTGCCCAGTATCCAGAGAAAATTGCCCTCTCTTTCGCTGCCCATACTAAAATGGCCACAAATTGTGTTTTTTTTTGTCAAATGGTGCATTATGGGAGTACTTTTGAAAGAGGATCATTAATTAAATTCATAATGTTGACATAATTTATTGTGCTATATTAGAAATTACTGGCATCCTTAAGTCCATGCATTTATTTCGGACAACCGTTTAGGCAAAGTTAGTTAACATACATATGATACATGTTATATTAAAGTGGGCCTACATATTTAAAAAAACCAAATCAAACTTATAAGATAAATACAATGAAATGCAATTCAGAGGTTTTGTTATAGTTTTGGTGAAAAAGGCAATTTTATGGTAAATAATAATTGTGAAAATAAGAAAAATGCATTGGTATTTGATGGGTGCATATCTTAATGCTTTGAAGTTTGATTGCATGGCTTTTATGCAGTTTCTTCCATTATATACCATGGCGGTTACAGTGTATATAAAATGTTGGTACCCCCTAGAAATGTCCGAATTAATAATTGTATTGGGTTAAGCCTTCGGTATCACCTTTCCCCCATTCCCCTTCTTTTTTTAATCCCCCCACAGACATTTGCTCGGTTAATTTACGATTTTTATCTTTGGTTGCAAAACATGAGAATTTACCAATTGGACAAATTCTTCTATTTTTTTTTTTTTTTTGGGAAAAGAAATTCCTTTATATCCTATTTGATGTTATCTTATCTTTAACACACGTAGTTACTGTGCAGGGTATATATAAGGGTAATAAATTAGACAACTTTGTGCCCAGGCCTCTTCAAACATGCTTTCTTGTGAGCTGGGCTGCAGTCGTGATATGCAGAAAGTTTGTACATTATCAAGTTACATTATACTGTATCAGTACAAGTAGGCTACTATTATCACACTCACTCAATTTGTGCAAATTTAGATTTAGAGAATTCCACAAAATGTTCAAATCTATCCGGGTTGTATGCAATTAAGATACCTTGCATATATATCGATGGCTTAATTCAGAAGTGGTGAGTATGCCATGTTATCAAATAGCATATTCACCACTTCTGAATTAAGCCATCGATATACAATCTTCTTTTTTTTTTTTTAAATATGAATATCACAAGAATGTAACAAAATGAGCACATTACTATTCTTTTTTGATAATAAGTAATATGAGCACATTACTATTCTTTTTTGATAATAAGTAATATGAGCTATATACGAGTAGACCTATATGCCTTGTATTTTTAAATTAGTTATTTTGTTTTTAATTTTATATTTCTTTAAATTACCCGTATATAGTTCTGGACATGTAATCATATTCACTTTGGTTACATGGTCTGTAGCTGAGGCGTTTTTGCGGTAGCCTCTGTCGTTTTGGTGTGCAGGATCACTGTCCAAGGTAACAGAAAGGGTTACCTACTTGTGAGCTCAGTACTTAAATAGGGAGATTACCAAATGAGATCACTGATTTGCGGTTGGATTATAACCTATGATAGCTAAGAACTTGTGAACTGGATCACAAAAGTGCATTATCCGATCACAATGACGCCTAGAATATGGGCCGAATATTTTAATCCATTTCGCGTTATGTATAGGCCTATATTAAATATAATTACAATTTATTTACAAGTTATATAAGTAAATGCATGGCTTAGAATTGTAATTTTGTAAAGTTTGTTTGATATTGGTCACCTTTATTTTTCGAAAACGTTTCTATTGTTTAGTTATGACGTTGTCTAATAAGTCTGAGGAAGTTTTGACATTAAAAAAATGAACAAAATTGGTCATTTTCGTTATTTCAAGAATGGGGAATGCAAGAGGATATAAGGTCAAAGGCTAAATTTTCTTTGGTTGATAATGGCTGCATGAGAGGTTTAACGTGATCTGAAAAAGATATAAACTGAATCGAAAAGAACAAAAGAAAGGACCCTTTCACTATTTTAAAATGCAAAAACATAATATGAATGTTAATTTTTCTCGAAATTTTAAGAAAATCATGTATAATGCATCGCAAATATGCATGCATGTGAGGTCATAGCGTCTAATAATAAGATAAACATAATTATTTAAGTAATACTATTACTATGACTCTTCAAAAAAATAAGAAGTGTCATGCAGTGTTGACAGTTAACAAAAATAAATAAAAGAAAACCTCAAATTGTAAACACTCGACATAAGTTTTTAAACAAAATAAGAAAGCCATATTACATATTATGCGATTAGCACAGAGCCTTTAAGTTAAACTCAATACGGCAATACATTCATATTAGTTAAGTCCTATATAGAAAAAAACTTAAACATGCCCTTTTGCTATGTTTTATTGAACAAAATAACGTGGATTCAAATTAAAAAATTTCAGGAAAATATCTTTTCTTTTTAAAACAAAATAACTTTTATTGAATTTTCAAGGAGATTATGCGTGGTATACAAATACAATGGACCCTGCATTAAATTGAAAAAAATACTTGTATATCATGCATAAAACTTTATAAATAATGGTAAATGCATGCATAATACTAATAATAACTTTCATTCTTTTAAAATGTTATGTATATATACTTGTGGCAAGTAATAAGATACATCTTAATGCTGTTCTGCTTTATTATTATTTGTAAAGTGTAATTATTTAACTTAGGTCTTAAATATATTAGAGGCCAACTCACACAAAGATTATTTTGAATGAGCTTCAAAAGGCAGGTTAGAAACTTAAGCAAAACACATACAAATTAAAGGTATAATATATATGCATGGTGAAACAAAATCGCCAAAATATTTTTGTTCTCTTACCCCTTATTCTTTATACTAATAAAATATATACCGGTACTCTTAGTCAAAAGTTATCTCTATTTCGTTTATAATTTATTTTCTGTTACACTTATGTTAAATTTTTTTTTAAAAATGATGTTTATGTTATGTAAATGTTAACATTTTTTGGCATTTGATCATATAATATTAACTCAAAAAAATATTTAAATAAATATTAAATTTCAAAATTTTGTAAATAGTTAAAACCATAATAAATGCAATTTATTTCATTTGATTTAATGTACCCATTTGTGCATAGTCTATATATTGAGTGTCACCCCATGCACATTTACGGATACTTACCTTATAATGTTTATTTGTAAAGCATTCCAAGTTTTGTTAATTGTCAATAGTTGACGTTGGATTTCACGATCAATTGAACTTTCCATTATTTGCTGCTTTTCACCAATAACTGCCCATTGGTGCATGGATAATGCGAATCTATAGCTTTTTTGTATCCTGCATTAGTTTTTGCATGGTTTCATTGAATGTGCAGTTGGAAACTTGTGTTGCTTTTTTTGTTGTTTGTTAGAAAAGCCCCCTTAAGGGCCAGAAGAGACTTTGAGGGATAGGCCACAATGGGCCCCCATTGTATTATGTATATAGTATTCAGCACAGGTACATCTATCCAATTAGACATCAGTATAGTTAGGAGTTATACAATGAAATGACCTCTCGCTTTTCTCGCACTCTGAAAAACCCTCTTTCTCTTCTCTTTTTTTCCCTTGACCAATGCTGGACAGCCATAACAGCAGGTTTATGATGTTGAAATATTAAAAGCAACCTACGTTGATGGGCATATTAAGCATTTAAGAAAGGTGGATGGGCTTTTAAATAGGCTGCACTGCACCATTGTTATTATTATAAGAGCCCCTTAATTCGATGGGAATCAGGAAGGGGGGAAGCTTTTGAGGGAGGTCCCAAAAAAAAAATACTTCAGAGATACTTTTTAACTTTGTGTAGTCCCCAATCAAATAAATAATTCTGCACAAAATTCTGGAAGAATAAAATTCATTAAAACTTATGTGAATTACTGTATATACGTCATATTCTAGATTTTAATTTGTGCAAATATTTTAAAATGTTTCCAAAAGTGCATCACAGTGAGGTCCATTTAAATTTAGGTTGGACTGACAGCTAGGTATACGTGAGCAAAAATTTTAAACTTTATGGTCCTGCCTCCCGACAAACGCCGTATTCACACCATCTGGTTGTGACGTCACAAGAAGCCTAAACAAACAAGGGGCAGGTCCATAAAGTACCCTCACGTGCTTCGCTGTCAGTTCGCCTTTAACAACAAAATTGAAATTTTTCTTTGCTCATATTATTTTTTTCTACTTACAATTTACGTAACACCATTTTTAAAATATAATATTTTTAACCCTCCCCCATTATAACACTTGGTAAGATTTTCTACACCAATTTCCTAATATATTGGTTTCAGCAGGTTTTCATTCCCTATATTCAAGTAAATCGAGTTTAGATTACGTTTTTGGCCACCTATATAGTTCTTTATAATAACACTTAAACAGCATGTCCAAGAAAATTTAAATTTAAAATATTTTTACTTTTATTCAAGAAAATGAATGTTACACAATGATATGTATAATGATATCTTCGGAAACCCCTTCCTCCTTGTACACCATGTAACAATATTTGGTACCCCTTCCTCTCTCCATCAAGTGTTACTTAATATGTGAACTACCCCATACACAAATTTTATAATAATAAATAATAAAAAATAAAAAATAAAAATTTGATTAAAAAATCTTTTTCAAAGACCATTTCTGCAAGATTATTTCAGGTATTCCAATTGGTAAATGATGAAGCTCACAGGGATAGAGCCGTAGAGGGCAACAGTTTTATTACAGTTATGGGTTTTGGTGAATAACTTTAGTTCTTTAATTAAATTCTGTAATTCTATATTGATCCAGGGCCCTATTTCATCAAGACTCCAGAATCTAAAATCCTCAATCAGAATCTTAAGCCAGAATCCTAGAAATTTGGTTCCATCTTACAATCCTTAATCTAAAATCCAGAATCTTTCATGGGAGTAGATAGGATTTTCCGGATTGGGAATGTTCCACGGAGCCATTTTTATTTTGTTTTTTTTGGATTCTGGATTGAGATTCAGGGTTTTAGATTCTGGAGTCTTGGTGAAATAGGACCCACGGCTCATAAGTTATTTTCAATGCATGAATTTGTCCAGTCAGTGGTTGTCCTTCCACACACACACTGGTCCTTTGACCTCTCTCTCTGTATGGGGCAGCTGTACTGTCAATTTACGAATGAGCTATACCCCTAGTGCTCTATTTATGAGCATATTTGGAGATGAGAACAACTTGGTATTGAAGCCCTTAATGGTGGTCATCCATGATTTATATTTAGGTCCACCCCATCCCTATTAACAAATACCCTGTTATTACTCACTAATAAATTTAAGGCTGCCTTTTCCGCTGATGTGTACGATCTCTGGATATGCACGTACAAAACTAAACTAATTTATAGTGCCCAAATATGCTATCACACACGTGTGCAGGCACAAGTCCAAATCTTGGAACAAATTTTTTGAAAATCTGTTTAGGCATATCATCTAGTTTGACCATAACTCAACTGTACATATCCACTCTGCTATATCATTAAAAATATTCCTGAGAAACCTAGTTTTATTATATCCATAAACAAAGCCATGAGCAGTGTGCCATAGTAGGAATCTCCATGCATGTGAATGGGTTTAATTTCAAGGTACCATTGGGGGAGGGGCACATCCACCAGCCCTATGTTACAACCAATGGGAATGTTGTTAGTGGTGGAACCCAATGGCCACCATTTGCTTTAATTATAGCTTAGCACAGAGACAAAAGGGTGGATGAAGGGGGGGAGGGGGTCCCTGTAGTTGGGGAAGCCATTTCCCGTCCTGCCCACTTTTTCTTTTCCAATTTTGCTCATAAATATTATCCTTGCACGCACTTATGTCCAACCCCCATCAATTATTATTATGAGGCGATTGCGTTTTTCAGGTGTATTTCTACCTGCTTTTTTTTTTTTACCTCCATAACCTTAAGGATCAACATTGATCCGATGCATTATTCATGAGGCAGCTTTTATTGATAATGCTAGCTGGTAAACACTAAAATACTGTAACCAATAACGAAGCATTATAAGATTAAAACGATCAGGAAAGCTCGGGGAATTTACTGACTTTGCAATTTTCATTGCATGAGACATACTGCATAAATGGTAAACTCGAAAGAGTCATAATCCTAATAATGTGCTTATTCTCTAAATGTGTAACCAAATTTACTATAAAGATACTTCTTAATTTGAAGTCAGACAGGATAAAAAACAATGGCTTTAGAATTTGTAGAAATCGTCATGAATCCCCATTTAGTAAATAAATTGACTGACACTAATTAAAGGTGATTTAATTAGTTAAGCCACCATTTAAAACTCGTTAATTACCCTGGGTAGGAGTGCATTCTTAACGACCTATTTTTATACTGCAGCTTTCCTGACAAGAATGGAAATCTTGTATAATCAACCACGTACATAGGGCAACTTTTAGCTAAAACATTCTTGTTTTGTATAGCATGTCTTATATATTTGTTATCAGCTTGACCAGTAGGTCCAGTGCACCCAAAATTCTAAGAATGGGTAGTCCAAAGACACGTTTAAGCCCGGGGAAAAGGGGGCCTGGGGGAGGGTCACAGGCTCCATGGACCCAATGGCTACTTAGATCAACTTATCCAATGTGAAAAGTATTTCAAAGATGAGAAAGCTATGACTTACTTCCAAAATGGGGGCTCATGGCCATGGGGGCATATGCCTTTTACTGCAAACCCCCCTTGCTACTCCCTAAATAGGCCTATTACATATTAAAAGAGTTTAAATCGGGGGGGGGTCGAGGGTTCCGCCCCCCCCTTCCCTTGGCTGACCAAAAAGTGCAAATTTCCGAATACATCCCTGCCTAGAACCATCCTAAAATTTTAGTAATTTTTAGCCCATTTTTGAGTGTTTTTGAGGAAAAAAGTCGCCTGCGGCGCAATATTCTGACAACTTTTGAAATTACATGTATGTACAAAAAAACCATCAACTTTTATCCTGCGATCCAAATTTTGAAGCAAATATTTTGGGTCGCCACCTCCCCTTCCCCTCCCGAAAAGGATTTCAGCTTGTGACCTTGATTCCTGGATTGACCATGTTTATTAATTTGAATTAATTGTGACATAGGCCTACAGCATCAGGGGCACAGCCAAAGGGGGGTTTTGGGGGTTCAAACCCCTCCCATGGCCAACATTTTGCCTATGATAACCCCTGTTTGTTTTTTAAATTGCCAAAATTCTGGGGGTTTCCACCCCCAAACTCCCCCCCCCCCCCTTTCATTTGTAAATCCTGGCTGCGCTCCTGGCTGCCTCCCCATGCTGCGCTCCTGCACAGCATGGGAAGGGGGGTTAAAGCCAAAAAAATTTTCAGTCCATTCAAACAAATTATATGTTGGACATCCCCTTAAAAAATCCTGGATCCGCTACTGCCAATCAATCCAATCAATAACATACCAATCAATTCTGTAGTATACCAACTAAATTCTTGGTTTGACAGAAGTATTCAGACCTCAAGATGCTTAGGATTTGTCATCCAAATCAAGTGCATGTAGTTGTCATTCATGAATGTCAACGGTAAGCTGCCAGTGAAAGACACTTAAATTGCTTTGATAATGAGCAGTATATTCGTTTGTGCTGCAGTCTGCAAGATCGAATTGGAGATTGCCTGGTGTGTGTGATCAGTGATCACTGATCACAAAATAATGTGGTCCACATTGCAAAATACTCTTAACAAAACAAGCTAGTGCAGTGAAAGTGTAGGTCATAAGACTGTCAGACTTACTTTTTACTGGAGGTACCAACCACAAAGGCAATGATGGAGAGGAACAAAGATCTAGCATAAACTAGATAAAAAAAGATGCTGCTCAAATATAGCACTCTCGGATGACCACTTTCAGCCATTTTTGTCACATGTTGTAGTGCAAGTAAAGGAAGAAGACAAGGTTCGATAGTGTGACCAAGATGCTACATTCTCTAAAATGGGAATCTCGAAGGGAAGATTTAAGCATGGGTTTGCTCGAAAGGTTTAATCTGCAATGTAATCTAAATTTAGTTTCTGATGTCTTTAAGACAAATACTAGCGCTACAGGTAGGCATGTTCCCTCAAATCCTTCAAAGGTAATTCATGCTGGACAGACAAGGGCCGTATTTCCCATTAGGCTTGAGAATGCGGCGCCAAGGTTCAGGGGGCGCCATGATGCTGCCCCCTGAACCTATTGCTATCTGCACCAGGGGCAGTGGCGGATCCAAAAGGGGGACGCACCCCCTCCAATACGACAAGAGGCGCATTCGGTGTTACAGAATTCTGGGTCAGATTTTCTTGACAAGTCTGCTTCTTGTCTGAGGTCTGAGTCGTTTTTTACCGAACACGATTTTGCTATTGAGCACCCAGAATTCCTTGCATTTTTGCGACATTTTAACGGCAAAGTACAGGAATGCAATGCTGGTACGCATGCCTACGTGCTGAAGCGAGAGGCTGTTTACTTCAACACGCCTTTTTTTCTCTTGCACTGTGATTGGCTTAGCAGGAAGCCTGCCATTCAATTTCTGTGATGCTGATTGGTTTTGATCGTCTGAATGACTGTGGCCAAATCCAGAATGGAAAAAGCACTCTGAGTGTCTGACCTCAGATCAATTCAGAAATTTCTGAAGTCTGGCGTCCAGAGTAACGCATTTCTGGATAACGAACGCAAAATCGCTCAGACCTTCCAGATTTCCGTAACGCCGAATGCGCCTCAAATTTGTAACTATCAGTCGTTAAAAATATTAGATTTTTGCAAAATGTAGGTGCCTGAGACATCAAAAAAATTGGGCCATTCTCGTGCCTGTTGTGGAAATGCAAAGTTGCTCTCCAAAACTTTGCATTTTATGGCCACAGAGACGACGGATGAAATGTAAGCAGGGTGGTGCTCCCCCCCCTCTCCCTCAGCCTCAAGTTGCCCCTTTCTCTAACATGTCAGTCTGTAAAATACCATTCATATATATTGCCATTTTTCCTCTAAATAATATAATTGAATTTTTGGAAAAATGCATAGGGCATGACCCCAAAAAATGTGTAAATTTTTTGGCCCTTAACAATAATTAGGTTTTTGTACATCATTGCATTAATTTACAATAAATGGTAGGCCTACCACAGGCGACCTTTTCCCTCAAAAACAAAAAACACTCAAAAATTTTCTAAAAATCACCAAAAGTAGGCCTACCTATTTTAAAATTTTATTTAGTATGAGTTCAAAAATTTTGAAGGACCTAGGCCCCCTTTCCCCCTGCATGTGGCCATGCATACAGTAAATAGTTATAATTTAGTCGAAAAATTTAGCATGAAAATCCAAAATTTCTATACTCTAAGGTTGTTAGGTGTGCCTTCAGCTTTGAGGAGGGGGAGCTTTGCCCCTAGGGCTCCCAACAGGGAAATTTTTATCCCTGGAGACTTCCAAACTTGGAAGTTGGGAGACTTCCAAACCTGTTGCTTCAATCCCCCTCTGGAATCAGTACTGCACCCAGAAATCCATTTGGGAAGGGGGGGAAGAGAACCAACCAAAAAATGTTCCACAATTTTTTGTTATAGTTAAAAATTAGAAGGTTTTTGTACATCATTGTAAAAATGGACTCAAAATGGCGCCACAAGCGACTTATTTCACTCAAAAATACTAAAAAAAATGGGCTAAAAATCACCAAAAGTGCCTATTTCCCTTCTTTTTGTAGTATTAGTTCGAAAATTTCGTGAGGGGGGTGGGGAAAGAGGCACGGACCCCCTGGCCCACTTGCGGATCTAGGTTTTTTGAACAGGGGGTATTGCAGGCCAGTGAGCGCCCAATTATCCCAGCCAGGCAGAGGTGTACCTAGTGTAACCAGCGCCTAGGGCAACCATAGAAGTTGTGCCCCCCCTTCCCCCGCCACTGGCGGATTTTCGAGGATGAGGGGCTATAACCCCCGAAAACAAAGATAAGTTGAAAAAAAAAATTTTTGCAGTTTATTTGCAGTATTAAACTGCAGAGAAACTAGTTTTTCTGAAAGTTAATGAAACAAAAACCTGAATAATTTGTGCAGTTTTTCTGTAAAAATCGTGAAGTTTTTTTTCCAGTTTTTCTGCATTTTTAATGCAGTATTTTTTTATTTTTCTGCAGTTTTTCTGCATTCTTTCTGCTGTTTTTTCTGTATCACTAGAGTGTAGAAAAATGCAGAAACACTGCGAAAAGATTACAAAAAATAGTGTAGGCCTACAAATTTCAGAAAAACTGTAGACAAAAACTTGCACGTTTTTTACAGAACAAACTGCACAACTTATGTATGTTTTTGTTACACTAACTTTCAGAAAAACTGTAGTTTTAAACTGCTAGTAAACTGCAACAAAATTCGAAAAACTGCAGGTATTTTTACTGTGTGAACAAGAACAAAGCTGTAAGGGGGAAACTCCCCACTCTCCAGTCATATTGAGCCTGTATTTCTGAGAGCACTGTGCATAACCTATTGCATGATTCTTATTATTCTAGAAGTGGAAAAATGCGTTTGGCAAGGAAAAGCTCCCTGGCTTCCTATTCTTATTTACTCAACTTCTACAATATTTGATATGAAGATTAAAACATTTTACTAACTTTGTATTTAACTAAGTTAAATTGGCCCAGTTCCAGTGCCCTCCTTGCCCGAGTGACTCTCTTGGCCCAGTGCTGCCATGCCATGCTCCTGCCCTGTGCCACCCCGTGTCCGTGCCCAGTGCCCCGGGCCTGCCTGTGCTCTGTCCAGTGTCCATGCCCTGTGCCCCCGAGCCTGCCCCTGCTCTGCCCTAGTGTCCAACCACCCAAATCTGCCCCGTGCTTTGGTCAGTGCCCGACGGTCCATGCCCCGTGCTCCCTGGAGCCCAATACGGTCCAACCCCGGGACTATAGTTCCCAAGTCGGCCCTGTACCCCGTGCCCCTCGTTACTCACCTGAGGGCTATAGCCCTGTACCGCCTGGCCACGTCCTTGTTTTGATACTGATTAGCCGCACTTATTCTTTGGTGTAATTATCGTGCTCCCTTGTATTTTCATGCATTTACGTTCAAATAAACCTGTTGCCCTCACCACAAATATGCCTCTGCGTGACTCCTTGGCCGAGATCCCGACCGACAACTCTCACAAACTTCTCAAATTATGAATGTTTTTGTTTCATTAACTTTCAGAAAAACTGTAGTTTAAGACTGCAAATAAACTGCAAAAAAAATCGAAAAACTGCAGGTTTTTTTTCTGGGTGAACAAAGCTGAAAGGGGGAAATTCCCCACTCTCTGGTCAACCGAGCCTTATTATATTAAAACTGTAAATCTGAGATTGTAAGCCAAGTTGAATTAGATTTTATTTAACTTAGAGAGTACTGTGCATAACCTATTGCGTGATTTTTATTATTTTGGAAGTGGAAAAATGCATTTGTCAAGGGAAAGCTCCCTCCATAGCTTCTTATAGCTACCTTTGTGCTCAACTTCTACAATATTTGATATGAAGATTTAAACATTTTACTAACTGTTTATTTAACTATGTTAGTAAAATGTCTTTAATAGTCTTAATACTCTTAAAAGTATTAATAGTAAATATATATCGGTTGTAGTTTGGTAGGTCATGCCTATGAATTGAGTAAAATAAGCCAAAGACCTGTGGTTAAGAATAAGTTTTATTCTAGCGACGTTTCGACTATTTCAACAATAGTCATCATCAGGCTAAAATTGATTACAAAAACAACGTAAGGTAACTAAGTAACTAGTACATATATATATTTTTAAATTTTCTTGAAGCTTTTTTGCACCCTAACCACCTTAGGTACGCCTCTGCAAGTGGTGGCCCCTCTACAAGTGGTGGCCCTATGCGACCGCCCAGCTCGACCACCCCTAAAGTTTGCCCTGCTGGGAATGTAAGGGAGTGATAAACCATGTGTGCTGGATCGAACAATGCTTTCTCCTATATTAAACGGTCTGTATGGCTGTTGTGGATATGGTTTATATCCAGTTTGTGTCATGTTACGGGGCAGCACGTAAGCAGCCTCTTCAACTTTGCAGGACATTTTCATTTCATCTCTTTTAACTTCTTGTACAATAATTTTAGTCTTTAAGTCGTCCAAGTCCTTTTTGAATTTATTGTAGTCCTTAATCCCATTATTAACTTCTTGTCTGCATTCAATTTTAACACTGTTCAATTCTTTTGCTGATAACTTTTGTTGTTGATCAATGCAGTCTTCCAAACGCTTAATTTCTTCTTTAAATTCAGCAAGACATTTCTCAGTTTCCTTTTTATTTTGACTTTTAATCACATCGACCCATTCGTTTGCCATATTTTCCTGCAGTTTAATTTTGGATTCTAAAACTTCAATTTTTTCAAGCAATTCTTTCTGACACTTCTGAGTACGAATATCATTCTGAAGTTGAACAGTGTTTGTTTCTAATGATCCAGCTTTCTCCTCAAGTTTAGTGAAACAAATCTTTATTTGTTTATTGCATTCTCCTAAACTCCTTTTGTAAGCATTTGTTAGCATGTCCAGCTTATTTTCCATTATTTGCTGAAAGCTCTTGAGGTCTTTATTTAACACCATTTCAGTATCTATTCGGATGATATCATTTCTGAGTCCATCAATCTTTGCATTGAAGCCTTTGTCATCTAATTGAAGTGTCTTAACTATTTCTTCAAAGGACTTCAATGATGTTTTCAGTTCAACAACATCTTCACTTAACTGTAAGAAAAGAATCAATATAATTAACTTAATTGCAGAAAGCAATTTTAATGGCAGAGCATTCTTGTAAAAGGCATTGATGTTAGCAACATCATCAGACTTACCATAATTAAAAAATCATAGCCATCCATGATTTCTTAATTATGATAAGTTTGACAAATGCTAATAATACAAAGCTCCAATTAGCTGATCTCCTAAGACTTATGTTAGTGAGCATAATATAAGGGACTTTGAACATAGTTCTTGGAGAAGAACAATGTTAAAGACATTGCATAATGTCTCAATGCATAATGCATAATGCATAATGCATAATGAGACAATGTTATTTGAGTCAAATTAACAATTTTCCTGGTAAATCAAACAAATTTTGTAAACTCAATAAAAATAACAAACACAGATTTAATTATTCTCCCATTTAAAGGTATGGGTCAGACATTCACAATTCTTAAGCCACTTTCGACATTGGCTTCACTTTTAAAGTACGGTTACATGACCACAGAGGGAATATTTGAGGTGATAAGTATAAGTCTCATAAATCCAACAAACTTCATATTAATAGTTCTACTCTATTAAGTCCTATTGTAATAGGTCCCATTAGCCCAAAAAAGCACACATAACCATATGGTTAGCCTACATGTGATTTCTTAAAAACAAAGATAATGCTTAAAATGCTTACCCCTGCTACAGTTTTGTCAAGACACCTGCCAGACAACTTTGCCAATTTTGGCAATGTTTTTTCTCTTGTAAAAAAGCAGGTTTGAATATGTGTCTGCAAATAAGATTGGAAACATTTGGATTGATTTAATGACAGAATGGTTTTATTACAATGATGCTGAATAGTTCATCAAATAAGCACCATAATATACAAAAGTTCTGTAAGGACTCTGCAAGATCTAACGAATTCTGTAAGTAATTGTTTCTTGTTTATTCCTTTGATACAATGGTAGGACAAATTTTAGCACATTGTAAATAAAAATATGCACATTGCGATCATTAGTTAGAAACCATGAATTAGAAAACTGTGAAGTAAATCGGTCCATGCTGTTAACTGAACATCTCTTTATTAAATAAAAAGCAGATTGTTAGAAAAGTGAACAACTTTTCAATTTTATTTTTGTTTTTCCATTACAACCCTGACTAATGCATATACCTGTTGCTATGAATAATTATGATTTGTATAAGGAGTGACTTTGCAAACATATCCCTTTAATGTTATAGTGCAACTTGTCTAAGGTGAACACCAGTGGGACCAGTGAAAAATGTTCAGAGACAAATCAATGGTAAATTTGATCTTGGGGCCAATTTTTGTGTTCACCGTTCACATTAGCAAGGTGACTTTGTTATACAGACTTTTGCTAATGTTAACTCTATGGAAGCTGCCGGGACCATGTAAAAGTGTTCACCTATATCAGGTGCTCTTGATATAAAGGTGTTCACCAAGACAAGTTGCACTGTACTATGCAAATAATTTAATTTACATTATGAAATGACTTTTACTATACTACTTCTGTGGAATGTAATATTGCTAACACTAAGGTACAGCTACAGCACACATTTATTGCTATGGGCCTGGTATCTTGATTAGTGGTAACAGCAGAGAAAATCAACTTATTTGTAATGTATACTAACCTAATTACAATTTAACCTAATATGCAATTTTGGTTGCTATAATTCATTTCTAATTAGATATTAATTACAAATGCATTGTGACTGACTATCCTGGTCAGGTGATGAATTCTTTGTCACAAAAACAGGCACTATTTTGAATCTGCCTGGGTCTGGAACTGATACCGGAAGATTGCCTTGTAAAGTCTTCTCGAGCTGAGAAGTGCAACTTTAGTTATGATTTTTTGAGTTACATTTTGCAAAAAAAACTTCTAGATTACTTGATATATGTATTAAACTCTACCAAGTAAGCACTAAGCCCTTTTCAGAAAAATTGTGCTGTTTATACCATCAAAGTACTGGTTGGTTAATGCATTAACATATTTGAATTATATCAACTTTCTTATCACATACAGTCAAAGAATTGAAGTATTCACCAGATGCCTCGTCTTTTCAGAATTTTTAATTGCACCATATTATTCAACCCTCCTATAGTTGTTTTTCATACTTACCACAAGATCACTTAATGCCATCACCTCATTGCATCCTCGTATTTTATTTGCACATGACACTCGCAGTTCCATTAATTCTTTCTCAAAACTACTATCTTCAGAAAACTGTAAACAGGAAAATAAAACATTTTATAGTAAATATTATGCTTTCTGGTGAGCAGTTGTATTTAAACTGTTAAGCAAGGTATTTATCACATTTACTGATGACTGAGACACAAAATTTTTGACACCCTATGAAATGTAAAGCATGTGAGGGCTTTGTTCTGTTTCTAATCTTGTTTGCTTGGGACATCTCCTCCGTGTGAGGGATGCTTTCTAGATTAGTTTTACATTTGTTAGGGTCATTGTCCAATTTTCTAATTATACACATAAACTTCAGATTAACAAGGAAGAATTTTAATTTGAAAGTATGTAAGAAAATATCTGATTGATTGTTTCACATTAATATAAACCCATATGTTTCTTCCAGCTAGGTTTTCAATTTCCTCTAAGGTTAGTATTACATTGAATAATGTCAAGTTTAACTCTCACAAAGCTCAGATTAATTTAAACTACAGTATAATTCTAGCATTTGTTTTAAACTTATTTGGTTAAATGAATTTTTTCTAACCAAGACAATTATGGTTGAACTTGTAAACCTCTTTGGTGAACATATGTGGACACAATGCACGGGCTAGCTTTACCGGGTAAGACATATAAAAGTAGTGTGTAGTTTCACCTGCATCCCAGTCTTATACTTTTTGAACTGCACTTAAAATTGCAAGTTTTTTTGCTAAAAAGCATTAAAATATAGGCTAAAATCAGCATTATGCACGAATCGCAGCCCCCTAGCTAGCTCAGCAGAAATGGCAGGGAAAGTCCGAAAAATGAGGACGGGGAGGGGGGGGGAATTAAAGGCTCGAAAAATAAGGGGGGACAAAACTTTCACCTCTTGTATAAGGTATTGCAAGAAAATTTCAAATGTGAAGGCATTACCACCCCATGGGCCACCCTAACTACTGGCCTGACATATCGTGGTTTTTTTTGGAGAGAAAGGAGGGTTTCATGACCCCCATTACCCCCTTGGATACGTGCCTGTGGTAGTATAAAGTTGACCTTTCCAATATATTGTAACCAACACTGCTATTTAACAGGGTTCTTGCACATTGAAAAAAAAATATAAATCCAGGACTTTTAAGGATTTTTATTAGAACAATTCTAGGACTTTTTAAATAAACATTATCTACCCAAGTTCACATTTTTTTATGAGAATTCTTGTTAATTATCCATCAGCATTTTAAGGACTTTCCAGGACAAAATATTTTCTAGGATTTTCAAGGTTTACCAGGATGCGTGGGAAATTTAATTGAAATGCTCACAATTCCAGGATTTTCAAGGATTGGAAACTATTTTTTTGACTTTTAAGACTTTTCAGGATAAAAATATTTTTCTAGGATTTTAAGGTTTTCCAGGATGCGTGGGAAATCTAATTGAAATGCTCACAATTCCAGGACTTTCAAGGACTGGAAAATATTTTTTAGGACTTTTAAGGACTTCCTAGGACAACAATATTTTTTCAGAATTTTTCAGGTTTTTCAGGATGCGTGCACCCTGATTTTAATATGCTCGCCCGTCGAATATGGGCTTTGCAATGCCTGGACGGTCTACTGTTAGCATCAAGTCTGCATGTCCAGGGACCTGAAAGTGAATGACTTCTGGTTACCCTGTAACGTTATCCCAGATTTAACACATGCGTTAGGAGTGCAGAAAAATTAGAAACATTTTGGTACCATTGCAAGAAGATCGGTTCATTAATGAATGAGTAGTTCACAATAATACAGACAGACTTAGCTACTTACAATAGAACATTTTATAATTAAATAAAAAAATCTTTTGAAAGAAATACATATGCAGACAGCCAGATTGTATTACTTACCTGATGGATTTCCTTAGCACATATTGGGCAGATTTTCTTATAAAGTTCTTCAAAGCATCTCTTGCAAAATATGTCCCCACAATTTGCAATGCGGTGCACGATTGCTACCTGTTTGCAGTGCATACAACGGAATCCATTTAATTTGTAAAAGTTGCCTTGGAATTCCAAATGAGTTGCAAGCTCTTGCAAACTATCCATCTCTTCAGTACAATGAGAAATTATTATGCAACATTAAAATGGAACATTTTCTAACAATTGATATATTTATAGAATCTAACAGAATTGCAATCACCAGCCCAATAAATATTCCAACAAAAAACTTACCATTGGTAAAGGTGCAATGATCTTTATTCATTTCAGATACTTAAAAAGAACAAATAAGAATATAGACTGCTAAATATCTAATTCTTGTTACCAAGTATTCAATACAACTATATACAAAGTCAGTAAGGTGCAAAATAACTTTTTTACACTTTCATTATCAAGATATATCCTTAGTGTTGTCAGGTGACATCAGTAAAATATATCTCTAAACACTTCATAAAGAGGAACAGATAAACTTTTTTGATACTAAGTCATCACATTAAGGGATAATAATATACATTTTAAAAGGTAAGATAAATTATCTCCTTATCTTCAACAAAAATGAATGATCATTAATTTGTACTTTAAACTAGCATTATCACAATACTAAATAACACAAAGTTGTACATCTATTCACAAAATTAAAAAATATACCTTTAATAACATTTACTAACAAACCAATACATGGTGTCTACAATTATTGATAGTTAAGTTACACAAATATTTCTTTTAAATTTTTTGGGTGAAATATATATTTTTTGTTGACTTATGGCATGACTGCATAGTTGACGCCATACAATATATGTTATGCAATGAAAAATCAGTATCTATTTTAAACAGTTAAGATAAATTACATTTTACAAAAGTAACTTAAAAATCACCGTATAGATTTCTTGTTGCACGTTGGTTGCCTACACTTTTAAAACTTAAACCAATAAGCAATCATTAATAAATACTAAATACTGTTTGCATAACAGCACAGTGCCGGCGTTAGGGCATTTATTTTTAGACCGAAGGAAAGCTTCATTTTGGCGTTTCCCCCTCCTTCCCCCCTTCCCCCTGCAATTGCAAAACTTGACCTAAATTGGCACCGTAGGCGATTTTTTTTGCCCCAAAGCACTCAAAAATTTGCTAAAATTCACCAAAAGTTCCTATTTTGCCAGTTTATCTATATTATGAATCGGAAAA
>JAQIXP010000545.1:0-24786 GCA_034700285.1 Proteroiulus fuscus
TCGTCACTTTTCACTTCTGTAACTTTAACAATTATTGGTTAAATTAATTTCTGAAACTTTAGGTTCATTAGTGACACTTCCAAGATCACAATGGTATAATTATCTCATTTTTGACAAATTGGCGTATTCACTACTTCTGAATTAAGCCATCGACATAAGGTAAGGAGTAATAATATTGTTAAAGTTTACATTTTTTTAAAAAAAATATTTGCATTTATCTAAATTTAAGAAATCCATTTTTGTTTATTTGCAAATACGTACCACTAACCAAAAACTTGGATGTTTGAAGGGAAAAAAAACAACATTTTTTTCAATAATTAGCATAAAAAAATAGGATTTGCATTGTGATTTTATTGGGGATGAAAATCTTCATAAAAGCTATGATTTCTCTGCAAAAATTGCAATTTATAAAATTTTGCTTTCAAAAATAACATTAAGTAATAATTAACTGAAAATTCACATATGGCCGCTTATCTTTAGACAATTAAATTGGTTGTACAACAAGCTGTCAATTGCTGCGGCTCTACAGAAGGTTTTGTTTAATAAAATATAAACCATTAATTATCTGTCAGTAAATCCAATTTGTATTTTGGTTACGCAGCAACCTCTAATAATGTTGTTTCATTTGAAAAAATTATCTTTAATTTAATAGCAGTGTTTTTATTTCGGCACTTTGAATTTAACCATAATATTTTCCATATATAATCCCCATAGAAACACTAATTTTTATTAAAATTAATCCCTGCACATGTCAAATGAGCAACACATTTTTCTGACAGATTTCTTCAAGTTCTGTCAGATCCCATGAAAAATAGCAGCAATTATATTTCAAATAGTAAACAGTAGTGCATCAGCAATGGACATCGGATACAGCAATGCAGCATTTGATGCAGGGCCCTCAACTTCAAACCAAGAAACTCCAACAAAATCCAACCAAGATAACATTCCGAAAGAAGCTGTCCAAGAAGAAGATGGACCAGAAGTTGTCGAAGACATCGAGGGACCAAGTAAAGCTAACATTATGAGCAACATAATCACAATAAGTGTAGGATTTCTGTTCAATTTCACAGCTTACGGTGGAATAGCCAATGTCCAAAGTTCTTTGAACAGCAGTGAAGGCCTAGGCACTGCTTCTTTGAGCGTAATTTATGGTTCTTTGGTCATTTCTTGCATGTTCGTACCAGCTGCTCTCATTAACAGAATTGGCTGCAAATGGACAATGGCCCTTGCAATGCTAATGTATTCTACCTACATTGCGGCCAATTTCTACCCAACCTGGTGGACATTGATTCCAACGTCCATTTTACTGGGTCTTGCAGCGGCTCCTTTATGGAGTGCCAACTGTACATACCTGACAGAAAGTGGGTATCATTATGCAGAAATTGTAGGAGAAACTGCCGAAGTGATTATTGTGCGCTTTTTTGGGATATTCTTCATGATATTTCAGACCAGCCAAATTTGGGGGAATCTAATTTCGGCTCTGATTCTCAATAAGGGGAAGGATAGTCATGCAGCAAATAATAACATCTGTGGAGCAAATTATTGCAATGAGGATCTGACTGAAGAATCCAGTGTGAATGGAAATAGCACTAGTACATCCGATGTGTATCAAATGTATCTGCTGTGTGGAACGTATTTAGGATGCTCACTTTTTGGAGTGCTCTTAATTGCCCTTTTGGTCAATCCTCTGACCAGATTCAGACCGGCTGAAAACAAACTGCCTGGACTCAAACTATTGGTGGCTACCTTTAAGCATATGAAAAATCCGAAGCAATTGCTGCTAATCCCGCTAACTATTTATAGCGGTGTTGAACAAGCTTTTCTAACCAGTGATTTCACCAAGGTGAGCAATTTCTATGAAATTTTTAGAAAAGTTGGGGGAATTAATTACATGGGGTCTACCTGGTCACAAAATCATTAGAAGTCTTACTTTGGTAAAGGAAATAAAAAGGTCATGAAAAGTCATATTTTTTTTTATGAAAAGTCATGATGTTTGTGCAATTTTCATACATTTGCATGCAGAAACCTTATGCTGCTGAAAAATGCATTTTGAAACAGTTTATGCTAAAAGCATATCATTTCTTTTTTACCTTACGTACATTATTATATGTTATTTAATTAAATCCTAATGTCCAGCAAAAAATAAAACGTTTCGCAGTAAACTGCAGAATTTCTGTATTTTCTGCACATTTGCACCAAAAATTCTGCAAATTACTGTGAAACTTTTTTGCAGGGAAGTTTTTAGTACAACTGATATCATAGTAGGCATTTTTAGTAAATAGAAACAATTACACATGAAGTCATAAAAAAGCATAGCTTTGGAATTGCATAGGCTAGTTACTCTAGTAGACATGGCAAGATACCATGATTTAATTTAAATTTTCTGGATTTCATTTAAATTCGCTTTTAATTATTTTTTGCAGGCATTTGTCAATTGTTCACTTGGCATTGAATACGTTGGATTTGTTATGATGTGTTTTGGCGTAGTGGATGCTATTGGCTCATTTGCATTTGGTCCTTTGGTGAAAATTGTTGGCAGACCCCCTCTGTACCTTTTTGGATCGTTACTTAACCTGGCATTGTTCATCACTATGTTACACTGGCATCCAGATTCCAACAAACCAGTCCTATTCTACGTCATTGCTGGATTGTATGGGTTAGCAGATTCCATATGGCAAACACAACTTAATTGTAAGTATTTCTTAAATTTTTAAGAAATAGTGCTCAATTTTTCATGTTAATTATAAACTATTCTCATTATTTAGCATTCTACGGGCTCTTATTTTACGACAATGTGGAAGCTGCCTTTGCTAACTATCGGCTATGGGAATCCATCGGTTTTGTGGTTGCTTATGCTTGGAATATGTTTCTATGTATAAATGTCAAACTTTATATTATCACTGTAATTTTGTGCATTGGCATGATTGGTTATGTTTGCGTAGAAATCATGATTCGAAGAAATTCAGACAAAGTAATGCATGTTTCTACAGTCAGTAAAATTGTCCAATAAAATACTAAATAACCAGTCATACTTAATTTGTCGCACAATTTGCTAAAAATAATGATTGATTGTGTAATTAAAGGGAAAGTCCCCACCTTGTAGCAAGTAATATTTAAGTTGTGCAAACTTACTAGATATGAATGGCAGTGACAATAATAATTGCAGCAGTTTCCATATTGAAGAAATCACAACGTTTGCCAAATAATGTTAGGTGCCATTTTTTCATAATTTCATCAGACACTGAAAGTTGGTGGCGCCCTCTAAAACATCCTTGTCTACGTGTTTCATGAGAGCTGATGCATTTTATCCAGTAGAAGTCTGTAAATACAGTAAAATGGCGTTTATTTGGGCTTTGCATTTTAACTAAATCCTTGTAGGCCTATTCAGGACATTTTATTTAATGATTGGTGGGCTCAAAATGAAATTGCAATTTCCATGCCTTTCTTAATTTTTCATGCTCTTCATTCTACAACCACCTTCTTTCAAAGTGGAACTTTCCCTTTAATGCTTTCATTTTTATTTTAGCCAGTTTTGATTTGTTTTAAATTTAGATATTAAATGGTGGTAAAATGCTGTTTGATTCTGGTCTCAAGTTAATAGCTTCAATTATTTTCATTAAATAGGGTTCAACAAAGAACATTTTCGCAATGTCAGCATTATATATTCCACCCACTTAAGTATTCTTCAAATTGTCAATATAGGCAAAGAACTATATAAAAAAATTATTTACGTATTGAGGCTTTGTTAACTAACCCATTGTAATAGGAAGTTGCTAAAGTGCACACGAATATATAATTACAATTTTTTTACAACTATATTCTAATGGTATTGTAGGCAGTTTGGTTCATTCCAATAATACTTCGACCTTGTTTGTTATTTCGGGGAATTATATGCACAACATCCAATGACTACATCTGACGTCACAAAACCTGTGAGTTCATTGTATGGGGGGCAAACCCAAACAAAGCAAAAAATTTACCTTCTGGCTTTTGTTCCTATACTTTTTGAAACGAACAATTCATTTAGATCAACAGGTTGTACATCGATAGATGCAAACGGTTTCATCTTAGGTAAGTTTTTCACTTATTTTTATTGACTAATTTATGATGATGCTATAAACTACTTTTTTTGTGCAATTTTCGAAACAAATATATATGCAAAATACTCAAGTATATAGAAATCTATCTCTCTTTTCTTATTTAGGCCATTTTACATTTTAATGGAAAAAAATTGAATTGATTCCAGCCAGTAAATCTCGATCAGTTGAATTAATTAATAAGTTTAAGTTTACTAAAATTAATTATATTATAACGATTAAGCATTCCGATTTTAAAACAATGGAAGATTGAAACTGAAAGTAAGTCATAGAGCAATAGTTGCTATGCAATATTTGAGAACAAATGTGTCAATACAATTTTTGATAATGATTACGATTTCAGCATAAGCCTCGATGTATCTGATGCATCTTGGATATTATTGCTTCATTGGCTTATGCATTCAGAAACACTACATAAAAATGATATAGTAAAATTTGAGCATCTTTGGTGCCAAGTACAGCATTGAAGTTTGGGTCAATTTTCGTTTCATAACTTGGCACTGGCACTGATGTTAATTAACAAACCTTGCCAAAACTAGCCTTGTCCCAAATATGAAGAGTATAAATGCAATATATTCATTTGCAATACCTTCACTCTTACACAGGATAAATGCCAGAATCTAACTTTTTTTTACAGAAAATGCTGGAAAAGGATATTTTGGATGTAACCAGTAATGGCGAAAATAGAGATGTTGGCCATCTAAATCCAGTCTTTGAATTCGAATCAACAGACTCTGAAAAAGAAAGTCCAAAAGATGCTGACAAAATCAAAGACTTTACAAGTATTTTAGGAAAAACAGTGCAAGATTCTCTATCTGACCAGCACTCGCCAACAAAACGGGATATATGGAAAAATGTGCTAGTAATTAGCTTTGGATTTTTCTTCAATTTCACTGCTTTTGGTGCATTATCAAACATCCAAAGCTCGTTGAATAGTGACCAAGGCCTTGGTCTTGCATCTCTCAGTGTGATTTATGGAGCCTTGGTACTGTCCTGCATGTTTGTTCCATCAGCCTTAATCAAAAGGGTAGGATGCAAGTGGGCAATGGTCATGTCCATGCTGATGTATTCCACATATATTGCGGCTAACTTTTACGCTACTTGGTATACTTTGATACCTTCTTCCATTTTAGTCGGGTTGGGTGCAGCACCCTTGTGGGGGGCCAAGTGCACGTATCTGACAGAAATTGGCCATCAGTATGCAGAACTTGTTGGTGAAAGTGCTGAGACACTGATAGTTCGCTTCTTCGGAGTTTTCTTCATGATCTTTCAAAGTGGTTCAGCTTTTGGAAATCTCATTTCATCTTTGGCTTTGGCTCCAGAATCAACCAACGAGACTTATTCGACACATTTAGGCCTCTGTGGCGCAAATTACTGCAATGAAGATCTTACTAGGATAGTTTTAGCTGACAATTTCACCAATGGCACTGATGTTAGCAACAGTAACAAGCCAGCCTTATCCCAAATATATACTCTCTGCGGAATTTATCTTGGATGCTCAATATTTGCTTGTGTTCTTATCAGCCTTTTTGTCAGTCCATTAAACCGAGTGAAAACTGTCACCGAAAGTGTTACCGGAGTGAAATTAATGATGGCCACCTTCAGACACATGAGGCATTCAAAGCAAATCTTGCTGATTCCATTGACAATTTTTAGTGGTGTTCAACAAGCATTCATTGCTGGTGACTTTACAAAAGTAAGTAATGAATTTCGGGCACAGGGGCTTTCCATTAATGATGTCACGCACAGAGGAAGGTTTGTGACTCACTGAGTCTCACTGGGAGGAGATTTTCAAAGTAGGACGTCTCTTTTGAAGTCTTTTCATCTAATTTTATAATAATAATTAACTTGAATTTTTATCACGGGAACAGAGAGAAGCAGGTATTATAAATAGTTTTCATAATTATATAATATATCACATGCAACTCTATTAGTTAACCCATTGTTTCCATTGAATTGAATCTATCCCATTTTGACATTGAATAAGCTTATGATCAACATTGCTCAATAATATCATTAGCTGCCCCATTTTCCCATTGAAAAAAAACCTAATCTATCGAATTATCCTCCTTAAATAGTTTATAACCGTTTACCACAGTATCAAACATCTTCATCTTTGTTAGATAAGTTGAAAACTAAAACATTACCTTTTTTATTCATCAAGTCCTGTAACAAATACAAGTTTTATTTTAACATTTAAATATCAGATTTTTTAAATTTCTCTTTGAATTGGCATTTATTTCCATATACTGGATTACTGGATAACTAACTCCACCATTTAAATTTCCATTTGGAACAATTAAATTCCATTGACAACTCAGTGGAATTTTAATGGGAAAACTGGAAATTTTTAGTGGGGGGCCTTTGGAATGTGAGGAAAGTGGGACTGCCTTAGATTCGCCTAATTCCCTTAATATCCCAAAAAAGGGGGTTTGGGGCCCCCCCAAACCAACAAAAATGTGACCATCCGAAGGCTGGAATTTAATAAATCATTACAATAGGCCTACCTAGTTTTGAGATTAATGAATAAAGTGAAACATTTTTAATTTAAATTGCATTATTTTTGTAGTTAATGGGAATTCTGAAAGACCATTAAAGGTAGAGAGCTAATTATGTGTTAAAAGAACATTTACGTATATTTCATTAATGCAGCTAATAAAAATTCTGGATTGGGGTTTAAGCTTAAGAATTAATTTACACAGTATAAACACTGTAAGAAAATTGCAGTCAAATCGTTGGATATTATAAGACATATCTGCAAAAAAATACTTTAAAAATTTTTTGGTTCAAAAAGAGTTATTTCTGACTTATTTGTATAGATTTTCTGTAATCCAACAGTTTGGTTGAAATTTATTTTGTAATTTTCCTGCCGAAAAAAGAACTGCATTTCAAGATCTTTAAAAAACTTCAATATTAAAGCGAATTAAAAAATAGTATATTCAAGCTGATTGAATTGCCTTTAATTTGTCTGTATTTTTATTTTCCAGGCATTTGTTAATTGTTCCCTAGGAATTCACAACGTGGGTTATGTGATGATCTGTTTGGGCTTTGTGGATTCGGTCTGTTCAGTTGCATTCGGGCCACTGGTCAAGATCTTAGGTCGCCCATTTCTATACATATTTGGAGCAACTATTAATATTGCAATGGCAATAACAATGCTTCACTGGCATCCAGATCCTTCAACTCCAGTTGTTTTCTTTGTTATTGCTGGATTTTGGGGAATGGCTGATGCCATTTGGCAGACCCAAATCAATGGTAAGTGTCAATGATGAATGGAATTTGTATGTAACATTGTGATTTTGTTTTGAATAATGTTATGTTTATGTTATTTTTCAGCATTTTACGGTGTTTTGTTCAGCAATAATAGTGAAGCAGCTTTTGCCAATTATCGTCTATGGGAGTCAATCGGTTTTATCATTGGTTTTCTTTGGAGCAATTATTTGTGTATATCAATCAAGATCTATATTCTTTTGACCATTTTAATAGTGGGGATAATTGGCTATTGCATCATAGAAATCACAATTTTTTTAGAAAAAAAATCAGAAGATGTTTCTGACAGCAAACTGTGAGCACTTTTCAAACAAATGTTATTAATATGCCAAAATGTACAAATTTTAAATAGTTTTCTTCAGTTATGTCCAAAAAATGATAATAAACTGGTTGAAGTAAGGTAAAATTAAAGCAAGTTGTGCTGATGTTTCTTAAAAGAATATGCATTTGCAGTAATTCAACAGTTTTTTTTGGGATGTATTGTATATGTCTACAAGGGTATTTAATATTTATGTTATATATATAGGCCAAGTATGTATTTAATATTTATCACGGTGGATTCCAAGGAATATTGAAATCAAGGAAAACTTCTGGACATCATGATGCATATACAGGGTGATTCAGAATAGCTAACCGACTCTAAAATTTTACTAAATATGCATCGAAATGAAATATAGTTTCGGTACAGAATAAGAAATCAAGGGTGTAGAATCAAATGATGAAAAAATCTTTTATCTTTAACCTAACCTTCAAGGTCCTTAAAAATCTTGACTTTTTATGTAGGCCTACTGAAGATAGGGCAAAAAATCGTATTACAAAGTTGAAGAGCAGGAGAAATTCAGTATAACTGTTGTTTTCCCTGAAAGTTTATTCATTAATTAACTACTAGAAAAATTGCTTCAAAAATGAGTCAAAATGTTAAACTTTTGGG
Organism: Proteroiulus fuscus; assembly: GCA_034700285.1. NCBI lineage: Eukaryota > Metazoa > Arthropoda > Diplopoda > Julida > Blaniulidae > Proteroiulus > Proteroiulus fuscus. The sequence goes on from JAQIXP010000545.1 coordinate 8,299, forward strand.
AGATTTAGGTATCCTTATTCTGCTTAAAAATGTGGGGGAAAAAATTATAATGCCTAATTCAGCATGTGCACATGAACAAATGCAGAATTAAGCATTACTATTTTTTTTTCTCACATTTTAAGCAGAATAAAGCTATATAAAATTGTACATATTTTGCCTATTTTGTAGGCATTTCTTCTATTAATTAATTATAAAATTTCTAGGAAACACTGAATTTATCAAACTCTTCAACTTTGTAATGAGATTTTTTTGCTCTATCTTCAATGGATTTAAACTTTTTAAAGTTAAGATTTTCAATGACCTTAAAAGTTAGGTCTAAGGTCAAATTTTTGTCACCATTGTATTTATTGCCTTTGACTTCCTATTCTGTAACGAAATAATATTTCATTTAAATGCATATTTAGTGAAATGTTTGGGGCAGTTAGCTATTCATAAATTCTGAATCACCCTGTACATGCAGAATTGTTTTCCCAAATATGTGTGCTAATTTTTTGAATGTACTTAATTGCCAAAGTGTACTTAATCATCCTTTGTCACAGAATTTATTAAAATAATGGTAAAATAATGATTGATTGTGAACTTACAAGTTTCATTTTAACTTGTAGCAAAATTTGATTTGTTTTATATTTACATATTAAATGGTTTTAAAATGCGTTTTATTTTCATCTCAAGATAACATATCTTCTACTATTATTTTCCATAAATTGCAAGCTTATTTTTGTATATTCAAATTCAGCTAGAAAAAAAATACAAAATTTACAGTTTACACAATTGTATTACCGATCTAGTTAACTAATCTGAACATTAATAACTATACATTTGGGTTCAACAAGGAACATTTTCTTAATGTCAGCACAATATAATCTATATTCCTCATCAGTGTTTCTTCACATTTTAAATACAGACCAGGAACTATACATGTATTAGTAAATCATTTATGAATGTCCAATCAACAAATGACAATTGAAGATTTTATAACTAATGCATTGTACTTGGAAGTTACTAAAGTGCAAATGAAAATACACTTAATATTTTTACAACTATATTCTAATGGCATTGTAGGCACTCAGCTAATACTTCGACTTTGTTATTTTGGGGATTTTAAGTACAACATCCAATGAATACATCTGACGTCACAAAGGTAAGACCCATTTATTTAGGCCATTTTATTTAGGCCATTTGCTTCTTTGTAGAAGGTAAGCCAGTCAGAGAGGGTAAATACAAAAAAAAAAAGTTTACCTGGTTTCTATAATTTTTTAAGCGAAAAATTCATTTAGATCAACAGCTTGTTTATCGGTAGATGCATTCGGTTTCATTTTAGGTAAGTTTTAAGATTATTTTGTAAATAATTATAAACATAAAATAAAATTAAAATATTCATAAAAAATTTAGGTTTTCGTAAATAAAACAACATATGCACAATGGGGTTTTTCGTTAATGTTACTTTTTTATTTTAAAGTTATTTAGGTCATTTTAAATGTTGATGGAAAGTTTTTGAGTTAATTCCAGTAAATTTCGATCAGTAGAATTAATCAAATAGTATAATGTTAGTCAATTAATGAAAAAAACTTTGATTGAAAAAACATTCTGATTGGAAAAATGCATAAAATGAAACTAAAAATAAGTCATATAACAATGTCCCAGTGATGCAATTATGGAATAATTTAACCCTTGTTTTAAAGCCATAAAAATCTTCTCTGTTACAATTTCAATGTCATAATTAGGAACATCTGAAAATGCAACAGTTGCTAAGCAATGTTAAATGTATTAGCCATATACTATTTAACAATTTGGCAAATGTGTCAAGTCAATTTTTGAAAAACGATTAAGTAGAATTCATCATAAGTCTAAAATGATGCTATGCTTCTTGGAAATTATTGCTTCAATGGCAGATGCATTTAGAAACGCTTTATGACAATTATCAGAAATTTGGGAATCTTAAATTTGGTTCCAAGTACAGCAGTTTAGTTCCGCTTCTATTTTTAGTTTATAATTGGGCACTGGCACTGATGTTAATTAACTAAAATTAACAAAACTAGCCTCGTTCCAAATACAAAGCTTATAAATGGAATAAAATTATTTTAAATAATTTCATTCAAACAAAATACTCGCATGATAAATGTCAGAATACAGCTTTTATTTACAGAAAATGCTGGAAAAGGATATTTTGGATGCAGCCTGTAATGGCGAAAATAGAAGACGAGATCTTGACCAGCTAAATCCAGTTTTTGAATTCGAAACACCAGACTCAGAAAAGCAGAGACAGAAAGATGCTGACAAATTCAAAGAAAGTACGAGTATTTTAGGAAAAACAGTGCAAGATTCTCAATCTGAGCAACACCCACCAAGAAAACAGAAAATATGGAAAAATCTGCTAGTAATCAGCTTTGGATTTTTCTTCAATTTCACTGCATATGGTGCATTATCAAACATCCAAAGCTCATTGAATAGTGACCAAGGCCTTGGACTTGTATCTCTCAGTGTGATTCATGGATCCTTGGTAGTGTCCTGCATGTTTGTCCCACCTGCCTTAATCAAAAGAGTTGGATGCAAGTGGGCAATGGTCATGTCCATGCTCATGTATTCCACATATATTGCAGCAAACTTTTACGCTACATGGTATACTTTGATACCAACTTCCATTTTACTCGGGATGGGTGCAGCACCCTTGTGGGGGGCCAAATGCACTTATCTGACAGAAATTGGCCATCAGTATGCAGAAATTGTTGGCGTAAGTGCTGAAACAATGATAGTTCGATTCTTCGGGGTTTTCTTCATGATCTTTCAAAGTGGTCAAGCATTTGGAAATCTCATTTCATCATTGGCTTTGGCACCATCAGAATCAACTAACGAGACTTATACGGCACATTTAGGCCTCTGCGGTGCAAATTACTGCAATGAAGATCTTACGCTGACAGTTTTAGCTGACAACTTCACGAATGGCACTGATGTACGGAACATTAACAAACCGGAATTATCCCAAATATATACTCTCTGCGGAATTTATCTTGGATGCTCCATATTTGGTTGTGTTCTTATCGGTCTTTTTGTCAGTCCATTAAAACGAATCAAAACTGTCACAGAAAACATTACCGGAATAAAATTAATGATGGCCACCTTCAGACATATGAAGCATCCAAAGCAGTTCCTGCTAATTCCATTGACAATGTTTAGTGGTGTGGAACAAGCATTCATTGCTGGTGATTTTACAAAAGTAAGTAATGAGTTTTAATTAATGGGGTTTCAAATTGTGACATCACAATTCCCTTACTATTTTATTATTATAATTAACATGGATTTTTAGCAAAGGAACTAAGAGAAAGTTATCGTTGAAAATGGTTAAAGTAATAGATGTAAGTTAAAAAAATATTTAAGGAAAAATAATCGTCTAACAATTTGTGAAGTGATAATGCCCTTGTTTTCCTGACTTCTCAGTGAAAAGAGTATTGAAGTATTATTTGCAGTGAACTGCAATTCAGATTCCAGTTTTGTTCTGCAATTTGCAATGGGCCTATTAAGTGCAGCAAAATTCTAGCCGGACTGTTGGATTCTAACAGTTTATGAAACACAACTGTAATAAAAATGCATTCCAAGAATTAAGAAAAACAAATCATAATTTTTATAATGAGAAACTGTAATAAACTAACAATCCTACTGCACTATCATTGCAGTATTACTGCAGGCAGTAATTTTTTCACTGGATTCATTTATGGAAAGCCCCACATTGTAAAAGTAATCATCTACACACATACACCTTTGAGGGAGAAGGTACCTAAATTTTCGAAAGTTTTACTGCTTACAGTCATATGATTGCAGGACTTGACATTTTTTTCATGGGGAATGGCTTAATCATTAAAAAAACTTCAAGAAAGGGAATTAAATAAAATCTTACTGTAGGTAATTTGTATGTATTTTTTATTTTCCAGGCATTTGTTAATTGCTCCCTAGGAATTCACAACGTGGGTTATGTGATGATCTGTGTGGGTTTTGTGGATGCCGTGTGTTCAATTGCATTTGGACCACTGGTCAAGATTTTAGGCCGACCCTTTTTATACATATTTGGAGCAACCATTAACATTGCAATGGCAATAACAATGCTTCATTGGCATCCAGATCCTTCAACTCCAGTTGTTTTCTTTGTAATTGCTGGATTTTGGGGAATGGCTGATGCCATTTGGCAGACCCAAATTAATGGTAAGTGTTAATGATGTTAATTAAATTTTGACGTTACATTGTGTTTGTGTTTTATAATGTTATGTTTATGTTATTTTTCAGCATTTTACGGTGTCTTGTTCAGCAATAATAGTGAAGCAGCTTTTGCCAATTATCGTCTGTGGGAGTCAATAGGTTTTATCGTTGGCTTTCTTTGGAGCAATTATTTGTGCATGGCAATCAAAATTTATATCCTATTAACTATTTTAATAGTGGGGATGATTGGCTATTCCATCATAGAGATCATAATTTTCTTAGAAAACAAAACAGAAGACGTTTCAGGCAGCAAACTATGAGCAATTTTTAAACAAATTATGTAATTGTTATACCAACATGTAGACATTTTATATGGTTTCTTAATTAAGTTGCATCTTTAAAAAAAAGCTTAAGTTACTCAAATGTTTCTTAAAATAACATTCATGTAGGCTTACAGTGATTTGGCTTGCTTAAATAATTTTAAACCAAAAAGATTTGCTAATATTCTCATATTTTTTGTATGATCTATTATTCTATTGTATACCTATTAATGTATTTATGCTATTTAGGCCAAGTATGTATTCATTGTTTACCACTACATATTTCTAGGAATATCCCTATGAAAATCAAGTAAACTTTTAAACACAAATAGTCATATATGGAGAATTGTGTATTTTCTTAAATATTTGTGTTAATTTTTTATTGTGTTAGATGATTTTTACTTTTATTCTGTTGTAATAAAATGAGATTTTGTACCTTAAGTAAACAATTAACGAAAAAACATATTTTGATGTTTTTTTATATGAACCTGTATAATAGCAATGGGAAACCGGCTTGATAAATACCATCCAAACTTTCTGTTATTTACTGGATTAGCATAAAGTTTACAATTAGGCTACAAATTTACAATGTTGTAACTCCAGAAATGTACCACAAACTCCTTAAATCACACTGCCAATCCAACATGCAATGAAAATTAAGCTATACCATTGGTACAGTACCATGACTCGTAGGCTGTCGGGGAAATCTGAGATTGGGTTAGCTAATAACAGCCAGGGGGTTCGGGGGGAAGGAAGGGGGGGGGGGGGGATTGACAACAACCTTTGCCCGCCCAAGGCCTACATTTTTGAATTGGATTGAGTATACAGTCATAGAACCGACCGCCAATGCATGAGTGGGTACCATTAGAAAAAAAAAAATTCCCTTTTTACAGGAAAACATAAAATACCAATATATAGATTTTCAATGAGTAGCCAAATAATTATGTAAAAAGTATCAATCAAACTGTATCAATAAACTGAATTTTTAAAAAAAAATTACTTTGTGAAAAACATACATAACACCAGTCAATCCAGGGTGGCATTCGACAGAGAATTGGGGGGGGGGGGATGGTTTAAACCCCCGCCTCCTCTTAGAAAAATTCCCTAAGGGGGAGGGGGGTGGACACGAACTAATCTTACCACGTCTATAGACAAATTTATAGCAAACTTTTGCATCCCAATATTTTTAATACATACGTACTGTATGAATGGTCTGTGCTGGTACTTATAATACATGTAATGAATTTAGTGTTTAAAGTAATATTTAGGCTATTTAAAAGAAAGACCGTACTACCCCTCCCCTCTGCCCCCTCCCCCCTACAAAAAACCCTGACGGCACTCATCACTTCGACCCCCCCCCCACGGTCCCACCTCTGAACTTACTCTGAAGAATTTCAATGGAAAGTTGTAAACAATGTCGCCCTAAGGAGATTCCGTACAGGATTTGCTAAGGTCATTAACCCCCAAAAGGCAGACGTCAAAATGTGCAAGTGAAAAAGGTTTGTTTTGTCAAAGTCCTTGGATATGTTGGGATGATTTTGTAAAAGTTGTGATATTTTTCAAAGATATTTTGTTTGAAGCACCATGAATCTGTCAACAACACAACAACAAATGCTAGGTGACCAGTTGTCCACTTGTAAGTATAACAATTCATGATATTACATAGAAAATGTCTCAAATAAACCACTGTTTAACATGACAGCCTATGGAAAATATTAACTTACATGTATAACTTTGGTTTGGCTCAAGGAGGATAACTAGATTAGGTTAGCAGGTAGTCTGTGGGGAGCAAAACCCCCATGTTAGGAAATGCTTGGCGTTACATGTTCATGGTTACAGTAAATATTGGTAATGGCAGCATGCAGGCAGATGTCCTGATGCTTAGCCATATAGATTAGTGAGCAATAACACATTTATTTTTTGTAAAGCATGATTACAAATACCTGTATTCTAATTGAGATTCTTCAAATATGTATCATACGTCCCTTTATTTGAAGGGGTAGGGACAGAGGGCTATACTATTTGAGTTTATCTCTAAACTTGGCTAGAAAACAGCCCAGCTTAAATAGCAATAGTTTCCTTTTCAGCTGACGATAATGATCCTACTGGTTTGGACCAAATCGAGTTGTCAACCGTTGAGGAATCTCAAGAAGACAGCCTTGCCTGCAGTGACTTACAAAACCATAGCATGTCCACAGAAGACTGTGATGATAATTCCGTAGATTTTTCCCTTCCTTTTAAGGTACCGCTATATATTGCAGGTCAACTTTTAAGTGCCTGATGGAGTATTTATATTTTTCTCTAACACACAATATCTTACGCGCAAACAGCAAGTGTTATTCTCTCTCAACCGAGTGATTTGCCAGAGGCTGGATCAAGTGGAAACTAGATTAGATTCCATAAACAGCTTTTGCTTAAATCTTGGAGAAAAAGTGGAACACATGGCTAATGCTATTAAACTCCATAATGCACAAACAATGTAAATTATTGCAAAATTGGATGTACTTGGTAGAGAGAACTTAGCAACACACAAGTATTTTTTTTTAACTATAGTACCGATGATAAGCAGTCTGGGCACACGGTCGTCGTTGGCATCCCACAAACTTATCCTGTTAGTTCGGACGATGAGCAAAGTAGTAATGCACATCGGCGGAATGCAAGCGGGCCAAATATTCAGTTGCTTACTCTCAACTCTGAAGCCGATTATCCAAACGGTTCATGGTTAGGCAATGAGAAAAATCCAGAAATTCGAGTAAGATGCAACATCAGTCCCACGTAAGCATTTTTTAAAAGTAAACATTTTTTTCTCATATGGAATATAGCATGCAGCATGTTTGGTACTCTTAAGTATTATAGACTTCTACATTTTCAATGTTGGAAAATTAATGTTTTCCTAGAATTCATGGACAATGATACCATAATTTTTGGATTTTGCAGGGATCTATTTCATATTAATGCCACTTGCCATACAGCGGAAAAAATGGCACTGACGCTGCTCGACTATTTATTTACTCGAGAAACACAAGCCACATCGAACATATCTGGGACAGGCAAACACAAAAAGAAGCAACTGGATCCACTCTTGATATATGGCATAAGATGTAAGTCACAGAATTCAGGATAAATTTTGGTGTAGTGTGTTGTTGCAAAATTTAAAAAGTTTTCAAATTTAAGGTGGGTTCAAAAAGCTGTCAATCAAACCTTAATTTTGCAGTAAGCCCACTATACTAGCAAACAAGTGCATTTAGCTACTCTTCTTAAGCAATATCATAATTTGTTTTCAGGTCACCTTAGTACAAAATTTGGTATTATGGAGAAAGATTGGCATCGTATTAGACAAAATATGGATTCAAAGTGCCGAACAGCATATCGACGGAAAATGAAGGGATGGTCTCGCGCAAAACAAAATGTAATGCACAATGCAATTTTTGTTATTACTTTATACCTGGCAACATTACCGTGGTATTATTTATCCTGAATTTTTTTAAGATCTATGGGACAGAATCTATAATTTTCTCGCCAATTATAAAAAATGTGCTACTCTACTAAAGGGCTATGCACATGAAAGCATAACTATCCCCTCCCCCATGTCACACGCTTCCACGGTATCTTTAACCCACCTCTCCCTCACATAGTGTGACATAATCTGTACGTAATTCTAAGTAATCATGACTAGTTAGCCAATAGACTCACATTCTAGTCAAAGCTTAAAACTACGAAAGTAATTGGACAAAAAACTATAGATTCAAGCATATTCCATGACGTACAAATTTAATATGTTTGTGCCCACAAATTTTGCCCATCTTTTATGAATTTTTTATTGTATTTTATTTTTAAAAGGAATCACAAAATGTTGTTACGCCCAGTGACGACGTTCAAGATGCCTTACTACAGTCTACGAGTATGAGTGATCTCGGAGCAGATCACAATTCGACGGATGCTGATGGGCTGGACCCTTCCCAAGTGCTCACACTACACTCAGATTCACTTTCATTGGCCAGTCATGCCAATTTTGCATCCATTGTCAACAGTTCACAGGTTAGGGTCAGTTATTATCATTATTGAGTTTAGGACAAGTACGTGTCTTAAGTTAATTCTTTCTGTTTAAGGCTGATTTTCTCATATTTAGTTGATATTAAAATTGTGAAGATTAAAATAAATAGCAAACTATAAAATAATCCTTACTGTAATTTTTTTTTCTAGGTATTTCATACGCCACAAGGGGACATTCAGGTTGTTCATGCCACTCCTGAACAGCTGGCTGAAATTCAGCAAAGTCATCAGATTCAGATCTTGTCTGGAGATCAAGTTCTTTCGACCAATAGTATTATACAGCCAGTATTGCAGGAAACACTTGATAATTTGCAGCACGTTGCTAACCTGGAAAGTAAAAAGGAATAAATGTTACTATGTTTATACTGAAAATAAAAATGGGAAATAAATTAAACACGAATCTTCATTAATGATTTGCTAAACATTAAACGTTACCATACATTATGGAACATAAAAAAACGTTTTATTGTGACAAATTTTCACAAATATCGGTACCGGTACTTGTTGTCCGAAGGCTACAGGCTCCATACCCTATCCCCATTTCCAAACAAATAAAAAACACCATCGGAATTTCATTCCCTATTGATCATTTATCATTTTGGATGTTTTAAAAGCTTACTCGCCAAGGTCTGTTATACTTGAACACAGAGGATATAACCACACCAATACTATTACTATTTAGCAATAAAGACATCATACCATTAATCTTACAGATTGTCAATCAAATAAAATTAATTACACTAATTGCTAAGCCAAAATATATGCTCGTTTCAATGAAGTAATTGAAATTACACTGGACAAACTACTAGTTATTTTTGAAAAAGAAAAATTTAAAGTGGGCTATTATCTTTAACTGAAACTCCCAAAAATGATTTTATCAGTGATTTTTATCCCCCATGGATAACAACATGTTAGATTAATTATTTATTCAAGTTTAATTTTTTGAAGGATAATTTTAACTGTAAATCTATGGCACCCTCACTGTTGTTTGTAAAGGATTTTTTTTCCATTTTAAACAAAGCTATTTTAATGTTTTTTAAAAATATTTATCCAGGTATATTCCAAAACATCAACATTTATAGAGGTGCACATGAATTAACATTTTATCAAAATAATTTTCATGAAAATCAGTTGGTATGAGTATATTAGTTTGGTTCTACATTTAAATTTTTTCCAACTATATGCTCTTATGCATGTACCCTGCACGTGAGTTAATGCATGAGCTCAGCACGTGCTCCCCCCATTAAAATGGAATGAAAATTATTTTTCTGTCAGAAATATTTGTGATTTTTATATTTCATCAGATTTATAGGTTTATTATTTTAATTAATATTTGAAGGTACAGCTTGAAATGAAGTAATATGTGAATAGCTATTGTAATATCCAACATATAATCACAGGATCTCTAGAATGAATCTAGTTGGGGATTTGCTTTGGAAAGATGAAACACCACAATAATATGAAACATTTTTTCAGCATAAAATATCTATTCCCAAACTGGTTGCCAGTGTTCATAAGATGACCAACTGGACACCAAGCCAGGAAGAAAATGTGGTAATTTTGCCACAGAATGTTAGTTTAACACCTCAGAGCAGCATCTTAAGCATGTCTTCATATTGCAAAAGCATACATATGAAACACGATTTTAAAAATCGTTCAGCAACATGCTCATTTACGAAAACCCCAAAAAGCAGAAGGCAATTGCAATTTACAACAAGTACACCGGTGAGTTTATAAACTACATGAAACCAGTTGCAAAGAAATTTAATTTGACCTGTATTAACGTTAAAAAAAAAAGAAATGGCTAACCACCAACTTTAACAAAATGCAAGAATCTGAAATGAGAATGTTTGCAGTCCATTGTCTTTACCACTCTAAAACATGTTTAAATAGATAAATAAGAATGCTTCGCAAGAAAATTGTCTGGATATTGATGCATCTATGCCACCAATTGTCAAGACAAGTTCAAGTGGATCTATTTCAGATGTAAGTACATGTAGTACTATGAATATAAGAGTTTTTGTGTTTAAACTTTTTCAATATTGCATTATTTTAAATGAAAACACAATTTCTTAGGATCTCATTAACAAATGGATCAAATCCCTGGAAAAGGATTTTAAGCCATCGTTCTGTTTGGAAGTTTTTCAATACATGAAAAATCTCATATGCCCTGACCAAAAAATGTATATTGATGCAGTTTTGGCAGACAATTTCAGGCCAATGATAGAAAGTCAGGTGTTTTTGGAGGCTCAATTCGATTTTGTGGCACATTTGTTGCAGTTGGATGAAGTGAAAATTGATAGGTGAGTTCAACCCATAATTTCAGAAGCATTATTTAGCTCTCATTTAGAAGAAATTAAAAGCTATGTAAGGGGATCCAAATTCACTAATTCAAGTAGAGTAAAATTAAAATGCACACGAATATATAACTCATTAAAAATACCAGTATAAAATATGCATATTGTAATTATTTTTTCTTTATAAATGGCAATTGCCTTATAGTGAAGTGGAAGTATTCAATGCTGCGATAAGCTGGCTGACATACGACTGGGATAAAAGGAAGGAATTCGTGCCTTTTGTACTTGAAAATGTTAGATTCGGTGAAATGACCAAACAAGAATGTGCAGACATATTTATCAAGCTGGACACAGAAAATTTGGGATTATTAACCATATGCCAAGATTTGCTATTTCAACCAATGATGTAAATTCTTCACATTCTTGTAAACCATTGCTTTGTCATCACAAAGATTGATTTGTACATTTTTTTAACAGATACAAATTAACCCAAGACACGACCCATAATCAACAATTTGCATATTTGGCACCACGACCAAGGACCAATCTGAAACTATTAAGCAGAAACAAAAGCGAAGAAATAGTCATTGAATCGGATGTGCAAGTAACAAGAAAACAGGTAAGTCTAATTACTTAAGCTTGATGCTTTTTAAGAGAGAAATTCTGAAAGCATGGACATTTTTCTAATAAAATGCATTTTTAACATAGTCTAAATCATCCATTGAAAGTTATCCAAATACTTTCAAGAACAGGTATGATTCTGCTGTTCTTGATGTCAGCTACCTTGACTATCACATGAAGTTGGCCATAATTTGCTTTGGAGGGCAGAATTCTGTGAAAACTTGGGGAAATTCTGAAGCAGGTAAGGAATGTATACTTTTAAAAATCCCATTCCTAATTTTGATTTGGCTAAGCTATGTGCAAAATTCCAAATATCACAGCTCATTTTAAGAAAATTGTGAATATTTTGTGTAAGTTTTGTTCAAAATAGTTAAATGTAAAAAGTAAAGAACTTTTCAGGTAAAAAAATACAAAAGATAAATAAATAAATAAATAAAACTAAAATATATAAATAATAAAAAACGGAAGTTCATGTAAATGATTATAATTGTTTCCTTGAGATTCTGCTACAAAATATTAAATAGCACTCTATAAAAATGTAAAGCCTAACAAAAATATCTAATTAATACGCTAGTTTCTAATAAGCAATTAGGAGTAATTTAATGGGTATTTTTAATGTTCAAATTAAGGATAGATGATTCATCACAGGAAGTGGTTTTCTTAAATGCTACCATTAAAACATATTGTATATTGCCACATATAGTAATACTGTTACATATTTTGATGTAACCGTAAAGCATTCAATGCTTATCGGAACAGCCCATCGAATCGATATAGCTGGCAAAAAAAAATCAGTTGAAAAATTCATACACATTTTTATATCATAATTACTTGTTTCAAGTTTACTAATTTCATCAAATGGAAAGTCTTACATAAATGCAAGTTATTTTCAAAAAACTCATTTTAATTTTTGTTGACATTTTTAAACAATTTTTTATTACCTTTATTTTAAAATTAAGTTTCTATAAAGTGAGACTTTACCTTTAATTTATAAATGTTTAATATAACACACATGCGTGATGAATTTCAATTATTGTGTATTTTCTCCAGGTTTTGGTATTGTTGGTCTTAAACCTACTGGTGCTGAATGGAGAAGGATTGGAAAACTTCCAGAACCGAGATCCTATTTAACAGCCGCGATTTTGGAAGATAAAATTTACATTTCAGGTAAAGTCTATTAGACTTCTAAGTGAAATCTCTGGCATTGTGGCCAACCACACATTATATCCCAACATTTGAAAAAGAATCATTAAAACAGTACAGGAACCCCCCCCCCCTTCCTCCAAAAAAAAGTTATGAAACTTTCTCTGACAGCCCCCTTACCCCCCAAAAAAATATATTAGCTTAAAAAATCAAGACTTGTCAGGATTTGTGTAGCTAGTTTGTTGGGTAGATTTTAAACTAAATTATTTGTATAATATTTTTGCTCAGTTATTCTTTCTTTCCTTTTCTAGAATTCAGAAGATTTTGCAAAAATAGCAATCCTATGTTGTAAATCTATGTAAATTAGTAAATAATTCAAGATTTTTTAATTAAAATTAAAATATTTGAATCCCCAAAGTTAGGTACACTAAATAGAAATAAATAATTTTTGAAACTCCTCCACTTTCAGTTCCTTGCAAAAACGCATAAATGAGAACGATTTCTTTTCAAATTTATTTATTTTAAGGAGGATATGACCCACGACTTAATTCTTACGATGCAAGTGCCATCATCAAATCCACTTTCTGGTGTCACAGTATTAAAGGCAACGGATGGCAAATGCTCAGTCCAATGAAGCGCACGAGGGCTCATCATGCCATGGTGGCGTCTCATGGCCGGATTTATGTCATCGGTGGACAAGGAGAAAATGGGATGTAAGTTAATGTTTTTCTCTTTGATTATTTCCATCATTCCATATCTTAATGAATATTTGATTTGCATTGGAACAGACCACTGGACTCAGTCGAATGCTACGACATCAGTGCACGATTCTGGAAAGACGTAAGTCCTCTTCCGCTACAGTGTTTGGGCATGGCGGCCTGTGAGTACCGGGGAAATATTTGGATCTGTGGAGGAGTTTCACCGTCTGATCACAACTGCAGCCATGGACATATCATGGATACTGTGCTCATATATGATCCCACAAGAAATCTGTAAGATATTTAACTTATCACACTTCGAAATATTTGTTGAATCTCAGGCCAAAAAATAAATTCATAAATTGAATTTGCAACAATTACCCTAAATCACGTGTGCTACAAAATGACAAGAATTGAAGAACTGAGATCAAATACCGCATGAGTCCAGCCCTATTTCATCAAGACTCTAGAATCTAAAATCCTCAATCTCAATCCCGAATCCTAGAAATTTGATTCCAGCTCACAATCCCTTATCCAAAATCCAGAATCTTACATTAGAGTGGATAGGATTTTCAGGATTGGGACTGTTCCATGGAGCCATTTTCTTGGTTTTGTTCCTTAAAAAAAAATTGTTTTTTTGGATTCTGGATTGAAATTCAGGATTTTAGATTCTAGAGTCTGATGAAATAGGGCACTGTGGATTTCTTGTTTTGCGAAAAAATGTGTTTATAGAAAATCCAGATTTATTGCATAAAAATTAGTAAATTTTAAAAGTCTGAGCTTAGTTTTTAAGATAGAAACTTATTCTCTGGTATGCACCTTCACAATTCAGTTCCCTCGATGGAAATCTACTTGTTTTGAGTCCACTTTAACCATGTACCCAAATTTGGGTACCTAATACCCAAGATTCGGCACATAGTGATTCTGGCATTTTTCACATTTAATGGTCAAAATGTTGAAAATGAGCAACTTTTTCCTATGTTAACCCCAATATTTTATTGATTTAGCGGTTAGAAGTACACTTTAGCTACAATTTTATGTAAATATCTCATTTTCAGCAAAGTTGGACTCATGTGTTGTTTTTTTCTCAGCTCTTCAATTGTAAAATGGGCCTAATATTAATAGTTTACCAATTGTTGCAAATTTTAAATAATTCTCGAAATGGTGAATTTTCCATAATCATTAACCCCAATTAAGAGAGATAATCCAAAATCTTCAAAACTTGCACTGGGGACTTCCTTGCTTGTGGCGGTCATATTTTTTTTTCATGATTTTATTGAAAGCTGGCATTACGGCATTCCCCTGCGCATCCCGAGAGCATTTGCAAATCTCGTTGAATTCGAGGGAAATCTCCTGATAGTTGGAGGAATTACTACCACAGATGAATTCAACTCTGGTGTTGCCACTGATGTAGCCGTCATTGACTGCTTCCAATATCACACCCAGAAGTGGGTTCTGAAATCGGATCTGTTGGTCCCTCGCCATAGCACCGTGACTGCTGTTACAGGTGAGTTGCCAAGAGAAAAGTTAAAATATCAACTTCAGATATCATTGAGATTTATTTAATTAAATTTCCAAACGCGTTTATGTGGTAATACCACTTTTCCTAAGCGAAGCTTGACCACTGGCCTATTTCTTGCATTGCTGCTTGGATGCAGGAAGACATCTAGCGTCAATCTTTTCGCTCGATTTATCAATTTGTCGATAATTCTTGATTTGTTTTGTATTATTTTAGGACAGAGATTTTATGTGATTGGGGGAATTTCTGCTGGGATGGCATGCAATGATGTGGAATGTTATGACGGATTAACTCAACAATGGCTGACCAATGTCCCTAGCTTGCAAAAGCCATTGTATGGAGCCGCATGCGTTGTTCTTCCCATTTTAGTTTAATTTATAGTTTATATTTTTCTAAATTGGTATTCATTTTTGTTGCTATTGCATTGCACTGCTATTTGACTAAAATGCATTTAAATCCGTTCTCGAATTGCAATGTTTTTATGAATGCCTTTGATCTACTTAAAGGGAAAGTCCCACTTTGTAACAAGAGATATTTAAGTTGCACACACTTAATAGCTCTGTGACAATAATAAGTACAGAAAAGTTTCTATATTGAAGAAATTATGATGTTTGCTAAATAAATATTACTCGCCATTTTCCCACATTTTCCCACCAACTTTCAGCAGATGCTGAAAGTTGGTGGCGCCCTCTAGGACATGCATGTCTATGTGTTTCATGAGAGCTGACACCTTTTATCCAGTAGAGGGCGCTACATACAGTCAGAAGGGTTTTTTATTTGAGCTTTATATTTTCATCCTTGGAAATACATGTATTCAGGACATTTTATTTATTGACTGGTGGGCAATTTCCGTGCCTATTTTAATTTTGCATGCTCTTCCTCCTAACCAACTTCTTTAAAAGAGGGGATTTTCCCTTTAAGGGCTAGTGCGACGGAAACAATATGCAATATGTGACACAATATTTCAAGATATATTTCCAAACAATGATTTTTTGTTAATAAAACTCACTCACTTTGCGTATTGAGTAAATGTAGAAATAATTCTTGAATTTAATCTTGAATTTTAATATTATTCATTTTATTTGAAGACCATTCTAATAGCCAATAAGATGTCAAAGATAGAAGAGTTAGTAAATAATGAAAATAATTTACAAAACAATGTTGTTGTGTTAGAGTTTGGGGTTCACTATACTAGTTCCTGTACAAGCCTTTTACACGTTATATAACTTAATTCATAACAGCACAATTTTTTTTTTAAAATATGCATGATTAATTGTCCGTAGAAAACGTGTCGAAATTGATGAATTGATCTAATTATATATTTAGCTGCATGTTGACATGAGGCACAATTCTTAAGATTTGTAGGAAACAAGCTAACAAGGGGAACACTTCCTAGGCGAAAATTTATTTCGCAAAACTTGTTTGACAGAAAATTCCATACCGTAAAACATCATTTATGGCATGCTTTCTGCAAAAACACAAGTAGCTTTTACTTCATAAAATTTTAAACTCAAATCGTAAATCTATGCACAGCAGTGTCCAATGTATGACCATCATAAAAAACTGCTCGTAAGTTATAGTGATACCGAGGATAAGATGGGCGTGCATCACTGCCATCTATTGAGAGCACGTGTAAAGAAAACGTTCTA
>JAQIXP010000546.1:0-24769 GCA_034700285.1 Proteroiulus fuscus
TTTTAGTTCCATAATTTATTTTAGTATTAGTGGAATCCTATAGGTCAGGCCATCGGTTATTTAGAGGGCTATGCCAAAAGTCACTTCTCAGCTGTGCTTAACAAATTCCATTAAAACATCCCTTATAAAACTGATTTGCTGAAATAACCAGAAAAATATCCCGATGGTGGTTCTGCAGAATAATTTCTGCAGGATTAATTTTGCATTTTATTTCAAAATATCCTGCATAAATGGTTTTGCAGAATCTGCTTCATATAAATAAAGTGCAGGAATATTCATGCAGAAGTTTGCCTGTTACAGTATATATATATAGAGAGAGAGATATATATAAGAGATATATGATTTCTGTAGAAATATGCAGTGTATATTTTTCAGATCATTTTCTGCAGCTAAGAATTTTATGGATAATCAGAGAGCATATTCAAGAATGATGTCAAATGACACCTTATAAGTCCTTATAATACTTTTTCTTGGTTAGAAGTACAGAGTGGATAAAAATTTAATTAACTATAGGAAGTTTTTATTTTCAGCACAACACCTTCATTCGCTATGCCCTGTATTAATACCAAAGGTATTCCTGCAATACCTTCAAATAATGCATTCGTTAATTAATTAATAACAACTTTATAATGGAAATTTTTTTTTCAAAAAATGCGGGAGCTGAATGTAACATTTCCTTGGCAGGTTCAAGAGATTTTAGGAGTAATGGGATATTTCCTATGTCACATTTTCCTTAAAATATGGAAACTATGGACTGTTTTTATGTAAAGTTTTAGACCCTTTCTCCCCCTTCCCCCAATGGGTCAGTGCTTATCAATGATTGCTTCATCATATGATTTAGCAAGTATAAAGTATAATAAGTCAATTTAACTGATTAACTGTATTGGGTTATAGGCCTAGTGCGCCAATGGACCAAAAACATCATACAAATCAATAAAATCTGTTGCTGGAAACAATAGAAATTTTTATTTAGTTTTATGTTATAGATTTTTATATTGTTCAATATAGAAAGAATAATGAATGTATTGGAAATTTAGCTAGGATATCAATTCCCTTTGAAAAATTGGCAGCACTTACTATACACACCATGAAAATGAACTTTTTAAATATATTGTAAACTCGTATTTTACCTTCTATTACATCTTTTCCAGATGCGCTTTTACTGTGGCATGTTGCCGACAAATGTTTTTATGCGCGTTATTTAAAAACAAGCTTTTATATACAACTTGATTGTCAATTGTCAAACGAATTTATAGGTGATATTTTTTTATTTATTTTCACCCCTGTTATGTTAATTTTTATGGTAATCTGAAATGCATTATAAGTGGGGAAGCGACGTAATAAAAGAAGGAAATGTGAGGAAGAAAGCATTGAAAAGCATTAACGTTTAAAATTTTGGCAGTGTTATCTATAATATTTTTTTTAAAAATTTCTCACATTTTTTTGTTTTATGATTATACGTAAACGACGTCATATGTTATTCCCATTAGACTGGTATACTTTTGGATATCTTTTTTAGATTTTATGTTGGTTTCCAAAAAGACTGTTGATTGCTGACTATATAAAATATGTGAATTTTCAAGATAGGTTTTGCTAAGGATTTATCTTTATGATAACTACCCAGTACCCCTCTCAACCATCCTGTTTTATGTTTGCCCTCCAATTAAAGCAAAATCTCCTAGCATTGATGCTAATTTTGTTAAACTTAAGTCTGCAAGTTAAATAGCACATGTGAAAACCAAATATAAAATTTTCAGTCACTTTTTAATTCATAATCATTAATCATTAATTAATTTTGGGTGTGTAATTTATCCCAAAAGTTTACATTGACGCCAGTGGCGCCAAACAGTGGCGCCAAAATGGCAAAACTAAAAAATATTACAAAGCGAAAACATTTAAAAAACAACTTGTCATTCTTTAAAAATGCAATATTCGTAAGTTGTCTGGTCATTTAAAAGTCCTAAAGCAAGTTGTCATTTCCAAAAAATAATAAAATAATAATAATGATGATAATAATAATAATAATAATTCATACAACTATAAAAGAAATTAGGAAATTATATATTATTTTGTATAATTGCAAATATATTAAACTTTTTAAAATGGTCATAATTTTTAGATTCTATATTTCTAAAGATAAATTTTTAAAATAGTCATATTTCATAATAAATTGTCTGCATCACAATAATTTGGGCCATTTTGTGGTTCTGCATTGATTCCACGTCTTACTATTCGACATCTATGTTCTTCCAGTCTTGAAGCAGCCAATTCAGGATTGTTGGTTTCTTGTCTGCTCCAAAGACGTTCTGCAACTGCTGATGCCCTGGGCCATAGTCTTGGCATTAAGTTGCTCCCATCCACTTGCTCACCCCATAGACATGCTTCCCCTCCAATCACTAATTTCTTCTGCTCATCAGTTCCTGTGAATCTCAAAGGTTCTACCTTATAGAACTTTTTCCAGTCGCTGTTGGAAGACACTTGATTGAGATACCAATTTGAAGATAAGATGGCCTTATACCCTCTTGATGTCACATCGCTCAGCTTTTGGAGCTCTTTTTCTTTCCATATTTGAATGATGGAATTCAAGGGGATTTGAACACCCTCGTCGAGAACTTCTTGCCATAAAATATACTGCAGTTTTCTGCCCATTAGGGTGAGTCGGTGAAACAAACCAGTAAAATAATAGTTCAATAACTTTCTGTAGTCCGTATCAAATCCAACATTCTTCATGAAGCTTTGAATATCAGGATTGCTCTTCCTGAAACGATTTTAATATTTTTTTAAAAAAAATGTTTAAATACTTCTTGGAGCTGTAAAATTGTAAATCTTACCAACAGTTATACGTGACTTCATCGCCTCCTAAATGGATGTATTGATCTTGAAATACACCAGTAATCTCCTTAAAGAATTTCTCAAGAAATTGGTACGTTGCACCAAGTAGTGGGTTAAATGGTCCGTGCCAATTCGGAATCTCTTGTCCGTTTTTGTAACATTTGGTCATAATTTCTGGTACGCCATAACCCCACGAAAACGTGTGTGCTACACAGATTTTTACAAAGTTACATTTACCATGGGTTTTGTAAGTAATATTGTACTCTAGACCAGCATATGAGTAATAGTTAATTATACTAGTAAGGTTTAGTCTGTTTTTGTACCTGGAGTTCCGAATTCAGGAATTACTCGTATCCCTCGCTGTCTTGCATATTCCACTATATCAACAATGTCTTTTGGCGTATAAATGTGGGTTTCCGAATTATAAGCACCCTGAAAAAAATGCATTGGATTTTTTTTCATAAAGTAGACCAAATATTCCCTTCACTTCCAGTTTCACTTACCATTTCACTTAAAATTGGAAATTGAGCACTCTGATAAGGAAATGATTGATCATCTACAATGTGCCAATGGAATACGTTGAATTTATTATAGGCCATTGCATCCTGTGTTGAAAAGAAAATAATTGCTCTTTATGAAAGTATATAGAACTTTTCAAAAAATGTCTTGACAGTTTTCAAAAATAGTGAACGAATATAGGCATCAATTCTTTAGCCATTAGCCATTCAGCAGCTGGTCATTGATATACCAATGATGTGAGTTTCAAAATAAGTTTCTCTATTTTGATTTTTGAAAGACGTTACGTTTTACAAGAATGCATATTTTTGAGTTGGATTTAATATGGCAATTAAAGAGCCATACCATTTAGAGTTTACAAAGCGACTGGTGGCTATCATATCTTACGACTATCTACTAGCTAGCCACAGTAACCAGTTATACTTGCCAAGTTTTCTAATAATATGTGTTTTGGAATGAAATGTCTAGAAGTATCCAGTAGAATGCCACGATGAGCAAACCTGGGGTAATCCATAATATCCGTGTGCTGTATAATAAACTATATGAGAGGGAAGAAATTCAATGCATTTGATGCATAACCTTTCATATGTGCGTGTATACAATACAATGTATGCAATTTCTGTTTAATTTTGTAAATGAACTTGCATTTCCAATGTTGTCTTTATAAACGAGCTGGGAAAATGTTTCCAAGCCTTTCAAAATTCCCCAAACTGACCATGCTGCGATGTAAGCTCCACTGGCATTGACATTATGTTCGTCTGAAAAAAAAAATTACAATTTAAAAAAAGCTGTAATTGCCTTATATTTTTTGAGGAATTTTTGCATCCTGATTGTGGCTTTGCTAATGAATGTTTTTATTTGTTTTATAGTTGTCCTTGATAGTCTTCTTCAGTGTGGGATGCATGGCTATTAAGAAGGTTTTTATTTGTCCAGGAAGTAATAAAGAGGAAATTCTTCAGCAATTGATTATATGGTGAGTGAACATTTTTAATTTTAAAATCGTTTGAATTTATTATATGTCGTATAAACCAAATCAATAATCCCATTACTACATTATAATATAATATTATAATTAATGCATAATAATAGCGCAAATTTATTTTGCAACGAAAATGTTGGTGTAATTCACTTACATTTTTCGTCCATGTCAAGATATGGCCAATCCTCACATTGACCTCTTAAAACTATTGAAATGGAGTTCAGATTTCCAGTGTAGGGTTGATAATTTGGTTGTAACGAATTGGTCTTCTTTTTACTGGAGAATTGCTGGCTTCGTAAAGGGCGAAAAATCAAGATTCGATACCTTGAAATTGCAGTATCAATGATAGAACATGGGTATCCCTTGTATTCAAAGCGAAAATTAGAAGGGCTTATTTGCCAATAGTTTCCAGTGAAGCTTTGTTGTTGAGCTTCTGGCCAAATGCTGCCTTCACTTACTGCAATTGGTCTCATTCCGACATAGTAAAATTGCTTGTCCACCGTTTGAGCTGCATTGCTTTGAATCAGTAAAAGCATTTTGCAAACAATAGGAAAGTAAGAGTAAGTTAAAGTAGCCATTTTTTTTTCCAGTGGTTTACCTTTATGTCATTAATGTTATATAAAATTCACTTGTGGAATCAGGATGAGGTGTACTAAGCAATGTAGCATATTTTTTGTTTACATGCCAACCTACGATTAAGTGGAAATTTTGGCCTTGATAAAATTCAAGGAATATTGTACTCCCTTTTGTTGCACACGTTCTTGATATGAATGTATCACTGATGTGAAATATATCTATAGATCTACCTGTGTGCAGCTAGGTTTGTGGTTCTAGGTTCTAAAAAACATTTGGGTTAGGGCTCTGAATTCTTTGAGAGAATACATGACCAGGGTAGAAATGGTACCTTGGTTTCATTCCCCAATACCCCCTCCACCATGGAGCAGCATATAAGCAATTATAATAAGATCTTGTCTCATTAGAATAAGTTCCAAAG
Organism: Proteroiulus fuscus; assembly: GCA_034700285.1. NCBI lineage: Eukaryota > Metazoa > Arthropoda > Diplopoda > Julida > Blaniulidae > Proteroiulus > Proteroiulus fuscus. The sequence goes on from JAQIXP010000546.1 coordinate 5,322, forward strand.
CTGAATGTGTTCTGAAAATATTTTTATTATTATAATTGATTGGCAATATTACAGCGGAATTACAGTAGAATATTTCGGATTCTATGCAAATTTTTTGCATCAAATTAATATTATTGGGAAAAAAATATGGGCTCTTCCCTAAATTGAGAACTCACCGATAGCTTATTATGTATTTGTTTTCTGATTAATTAAATTTAGCAAATAAACTAACATAGAAAATAGAAATTCGGTGACCTGGGAAAATAATTTTTTTTAATTTATTGTATTTCTTGCAAGACTTGCATAAAAATCCCTTGTGAAAAAGAAATATACCTATTTCTACAGAAAATGTATTTAAGTCAAAGTTTTTTGAAAATTTTTAAATTTGCATTCTGTTGAAATGTAAGCTGTTTTAATGTTTATATTTACAAAATTATTTGTAGCTGTAGAAATCGAGATGTATCTTGGTTTTCTACAGAACATTAACATAATTATTTTCTGCAGAAGGTCCTCACCTTAATTCTGAAAAGAAAGATTGGGCAGAAACTTTTTCATATGGGATAAAGCTAATAACATGTCTTAAGGAAGTAAAACAAAAACTGAACTGGCTACCGAATTAAATGGTCAATTTCAATTTAAACTAAGTAATCGGCTTCACACCAGCTGGGACCATTCTGAGGCTCAGCGTTAAGTCCCCTGGTTAACATTCTGCATCTGTGTTCCTCCAATCTTGGAGCTGCAGCATTTACATCAACCTGGCTTTCTTTGCTCCAGAGCCTTTCAGCTGTAGCAGATGCTCTAGGCCACATTCTAGATATTAAATTCGTAGCATCTACAAACTCCCCCCAAAGGCACGCTTCTCCACCAACAACTAAATTGTATTGCTCTTGGGTGCCATTAAAGGCCAAGGGTTCACAGACATAGTAATCCTTCCAATCACTGCCATAACTTATGTAATCAAGGTACCAACATGAGGCTAGAATAGCTCTTAATCCTCTTCCGGTAACATTTTGCATTTCGGACAGGAAATTGTCCTTCCAAACCTCAACTACGGTGTCATCTTTCACAATTCCACCATTGTCTATTACTTCTTGCCAAATAATGTAACTGGAATTCAGTCCACCTACAATATCAATTAAATTGGAAATGTAGTAACCCTCTAGTTGACCGTAATCTGTAAAATTCATCTTTTGGGTGAAATTTTGAACTTCGGGATTGCTGGACCTGAAAATATATCAAAACGTGTTTATTAAAAGTCTGCTTTTCGAAATTCAAACACACTTCGTCGAATAACAAGCCATTTTAAAAATTGCCCTACACGTTTTTATAAAGATATTTAATTTTTGATCTTTCTACGCCTACTCAAATTTAGGTAATAGTGCATTATTTTGTTTTTCAAGGCGTTTCACCAGAGCCACTTGCTTCAGTGATTTTTTTTTCTGTTTTTTGAACATTAGTTCTATTTTTTCCTGTTACTAATATAGAAAAACGTTATGGTCGATTTTAAAACGCCTTCTTGACTGTGCCTAACAATGGGTATGATGAAATCCTTTAACAGGATACATATTCTAGATATCACCTTGACAATAGATTAATAGCTTTACATGAATTATTAGCAATCCATTTTCTTGAAGGTCATTGAGAAATTTATTATTTTTGACATAAATTATTATACTGTTATTTAGAATGCCTGATATCATATCACTTAGATCAATATAAATAGTTTGTCATATACTCACCAACAGTCAAAGGGCACCTCATCACCTCCCAAATGTACATACTGGTCTGGAAACACAGTTACTATTTCTGAAAATAAATCTTCTAAGAATGCGTATGTGGAGTCTTTAGTTGGATTTATTGGTCCATATCCGTCTGGCTGCCCATCGGTTGTATAACATTGGGTAAGCAGCTCTGGATGGCTTGCACCCCACGATTGAGTATGACCTATTACAAAAATATTATAGAATTTGCCAACTAAATAGTTTTAGCTTAGTAGTCCATGAAATTGTAGTACCTGGAGTGTCAAATTCAGGAACAACCCTTATTCCTCGAAGCCTGGCATATTCCAGAATTTCGTTAATGTCTTGCATTGTGTAGATGTGCGTTACCGGCTCATATGCACCCTATTAATGTTAGAACGTAGGCTTTGTTAATTAACCACAGATATGCGAGCATAAATAGATAATTGAGAAGAAATTATAGATTTCTGTACCGTATACATTAATTAAAATTTCATACCTTTTCACTCAAGTCAGGAAATTTGGTGCTTTGGTAGGGAAAAGATTGATCATCCACAATGTGCCAATGAAACACATTCATCTTATTGTAAGCCATAGCATCCTACAGAGAAAAGATGTCAATAATGCTAAGTGAAATTTTATTAAGTCATTTTAAACTGTGATGGGTGGTGAACTATACCAGATTTTCAAGGATGACATGTTTTGGCACAAAATGCCGAGATGTGTCCAGGAGAATACCTCTATGAGAAAATCTTGGGAAATCCAGAATGAATGTACTGTTTACCAAATACTATATTTTATACAAAATACAAAGAGATACCGGTAATTAAATTTATTAATGAAATTCTATTTTATTTATATAGTCCTAAATATCTTGAGTATAGCTTGTTTCCACAAGGTTATACCATTCCCTAAATCATTATAGAGTTAAGGGGCTATAATTTAATGATGTCCCAAAAAAGTCGGGATTTTTCGACCATCCACCCACCCCTGTCATTATGCTTACGTCACTTTTCGATGGACCACCCCCCTCCCCCCTGTCATGTCATGTATACAAAATTGTTTTACACATAAAACTTTACAAATGATTGCAATGATTGAATAATTTAGAGATAAAAACATCTTATTTCAAATGGCACTCCTATGCATCTGACCTAACAGTTTGGTCCACTTCAAAAGTGAAGTGACATCATTATGCTCCTTGGGTACACACCCACCCTGTCACTTTTTTCAACATCAACATTGGACCACCCACCCACCCAAAAAAAATATGTCATTAAAGTATAGCCCCTAACAATTCAAATATTCCTGAGTATGTCTATTTGCTACATCTTGGTACTTTACTTACCAGTCCACTTTCTTTGTCATAATATACTAGCTGACTGAACGTCTCTAAGCCCCTCAGAGCACCCCATGGGGTTACTGCTGTAATTATGGCTTGTTGAGGGTGTTCTTGATCATCAATTGTTAACTGATCTGCAAGATATAAGTCCATATTTTATATTGTTTAACTGGATACTGGTGTGCAGATAGATGATCTGACACCTAATGTATAAAAAAGTAATGGAAAAACGCATCATGCATCATTGTTTTTCAGAATTTAACTAGTGCTAACGTTATCCAAATTGTATTTTCCACGTTTGAATATTATTCTTCTTATGAATAAATTGCCTTATCTGTTGTGCATCACATCACAAATCGCAATTAGATATCAGTATTATTTAGACTGAACTTACATTGTTCATCCATGTTTAAGGATGGCCAGTGTTGACAATCACCAGACAAAATAACTTCAAGAGATGGTAATTCTCCTCGAAGTTGTTTTATAAGATGTTTGTTAATGTTGGATTTTATTGGTGGCTGTCTTTTAGTAGCTCGAGGTGGATTGAAAATTAATTCTTCATACCTGTTGAAAGCGGCCTCAATAATATAACATGGATTGGTGTTTATGAAAACAAAACTGTCTGGGTTGAGAGACAGTACTGTCTCCTGTGATGTAATTTGCTGTGGCAATGGCCATGCTTGTCCTACTGTTTTGTCAATAGCAGCTCCCACAGGAACTTCGATCAATTCTTCTTTTATTTCATTTTTTAAAATTATACGACAATAAACCTGGCTTGTGTTAACGAGCAAGACCAAAAGCACAAGCAAATGCATGGCGGCCATCTTGATTTTAATAATAGTTTGTGTGTGTAGAGGTTATAAACTAAAATTTCCTTGTCGGTTATCAGTGCCATATCATATTTTGTCACTGAAGATAAAGTTATTTGAACTAGTCACACTTGTGTTTATTTCGTAAGTCGACAAAGTCCATTAGTGATTACAAAAACATTGCAAATCATCTACGAAATATCATGAAACGCGGTTTAGATGCCTTTGTTCTCCCTTACAAACTTGGTATGCCTATATATGTACGAGTTTGTACCTAGTGCATGATAAATGTGACTAATTCTTTCTCATTTCTGTGCATATTATCCAAGCGCATTACTCAAGTTTCCTGATAATCAATGCTATGATATTACTTTATAAAAGCATTCAATTCCATAGGCGTAACCGAGGGGGGGTTTGGGGGTCAAACTTCCCCCATCCCTATAGGATCCAAAATTATATAGATGTCTTCCCCCCCTCCCCTTAGGTATGTCTGATTCCCCCTAAGGTATATTCTAGTTACACCCGTATTCAATTCAACTCAGTACCCTACGATCGGCATATCATGATGCTATTTAAATACCAATTGGTAGGGGGTTATCCCACATTCAGGAGGATACTCTTACGTCATAAAGTTGTGACTTAAACATTTTACAATAACAATTTTAACTCGTTACAGCATATAATTCAAAGGGTTACAGAATTCCCCCTGCTTTCATATCCGTGAAATTCACTTGCAGAAATGTTACATAGGCCATACATACTTAACTTAAGAGTAGCCAAAGGTATACAATGTTTTATTGTTAATGAATCATGTACCTGCTTTTAGAATGTGGATTTGTTTAGAATGGGGATTAGAATGTTGGTTTTGAAAACTCCCCATGAAATATTTAAATAAGAAAGCGTTTTATTTTAGGCTACTCTGTCTGAAGTTGATAGTCGATTATCTTTTCAGTAGTTATTTGTGTAATACTTTCTTTATTTTTTCTGTTAAAACCTAGTACTGTAATTACGAATTTTGATATGTAATTTAAATCAAGTAATCCGACGGACAGAAACTTGGTCCATTGACAGGCTGAGCATTTATCCCTCTTTTTACCATCCTGCACCTGTGCTCTTCAAAGCGAGGTATTGCAGCCTTGGTATCGTTGACTCTTCTGTCACTCCAAAATCTTTCTGCTGGAGCCAAAGCTCTAGGCCAGAGACGAGACATCATATTTGTAGCATCAACATATTCTCCCCACAAACAAGTTTCTCCTCCAATTACTAAATCCATTTGCTGTCTTGTTCCATTGAAATTCATGGGCTCACATGGATAGAAAGACACCCAATCATTCCCCATTGTAAAATCATTGAGATACCAACAAGAAGATAGAATTGTACGAAATCCTGCTTTCGTTACTGCCCTCATCTCTTCCATTGGGTTTGGGTTGACTTTCCACACATGAACGACAGTGTCCTTCTTCAAAACAACTTTGTTATCAAATACCTCTTGCCACACCAAGTAGCTTTTCCCAATGTCTTTTACAATGTTGACCAATTTATCAATATAATAACTCTCCAGTTTAGTGTAATCCTTGTCAAAACCGTGTTCTTCCATGAATTTGAGGATGTCAGGATTTGAATCCCTGTTAGAGATAAAATTATTTTTTTTATACTTCAAAATATTCTAATGGAAGTAGAACTATTTTCAAGATTTCTTTGTTATGTTTCTCTGTGTAAACAATATGTTATGGAACAATGGACAATGGTCTTTCTGAATTTGTTGTTATTTACCAGCATGAAAATGAAACTTCATCTCCTCCCAGGTGGATGTATTGGTCAGGAAATAATCTAGCTATTTCAGAGAAAAAGTTTCTGAGGAATTGATATGTAGAATTCACAATTGGGTTGATTGGTCCATAAGACACGATTTCAAGATGGCCGCTCTTGTTGGCATAGCATGGTGTAAGTAGATCTGGTACGCCAGGACCCCATGACAATGTGTGGCCTAAAGTGTGCAGAAATACTTAGTGATAATAATCACGATATCTCAAAACAAAATTTAGTATTAAAAATGTAATCTGACCTGGTGTATCATACTCTGCTACAACTCTTATCCCTCTCTGTCTAGCATATTCAATGATTTCCACGATGTCCATTGTAGTATAAACATGTGTGGGTGCAAAAGTTCCCTAAATTCAAATAAATAGCTTTAATAGCAGCGGTTTTAAGTTATTTTTTAAATGAATGAACATTTCTTACCTGTTTACTAATGTTTGGAAATCTTTTGCTTTGATATGGGAAAGAATTATCATCAACAATATGCCAATGGAAAACATTGTATTTGCTTTGGGCCATTGCATCCTAAGAATGGATGATAATAAAATATCTTTAGTTCCTAAATAGTTTCATGATTATATATACTTATTTGTTAATTATTATCTTTGCATATATTTTTCAAGTTTTGTGCAAATAATAGATTATTTAATTCAGTCAAATAACGTGAATATTTTTTTTTCAATTGAATGGGAACAGTTTTTTTATTATCATTATTAAAAAACAATGCATAGTTTGCCTTAAAATGATATTGATGATACATTGGTATTGAAAACTAGTTCACATTTTCCGTTTAATAGTTGAGTTGATATCATAAATTCTATTTTTAAAGCACATGCATTTTTGTCTCTTTAATTGCATAATTACATGAATATATATATGAATGATAATTATGTGTAAGGTTATTGTTAAAAAGAATATTTCATTTAAAAAAATTATAATTTTCATACAAAAACTAAAACCTTCCCCTCACACTCTTAACATACCTGTATACACACTTAGGGAAATACTAACCAAGTTCTGAAGAATATATTTCTTAGGCACATAATGACGTGATGTATCGAGTAGTAAGCCACGGTATGGAAATCTTGGGAAATCATAAATTCTAGTTGCATTTATGAAATACTGTTGAAAAGAAAGAAATGTCAATATTAAAAAGTCTCAGCTATAGTTACAGTTTAGTATTAATTTATTTAAAAAAATACAAATAATGAAACAAAAAAGTTAGCTAGATGTTTTTCTTTTGCTGTACACAAATCTTCTTACATTTCCATTTCTGTCTTCGTAAATCAGTTGACTGAATGTCTCCAGTCCACGCAACAAACCCCACACACTACTGGAATTTAGTTGAGCTAATCCATTATAATCAATTTGCAAATCATCTGTGAAAAGTCACAATTTTCACGTTCATTCTCATTTTGTCCATTTCAATTCAAGTGGCAAATTTTCTTATACTTACACTTTTCATCCATTCCCATGTAAGGCCATGTTTCGCATTTCCTTGATTTTAAGTTAACCTTTAAAATGTCTAAAGTTGCTTGTAGATGAGGATTTTCGTCAGATCTCGTTGCATTCTTACCTCGATTTATTTTATGCTGATGTGGCTTCCTTGGTGGATTGAATATAAGATCGTAATAGCGATCGAAAGCTTGCTCAATTATATGACATGTTTTCCCAGGTTTGATAAACTGAAATGTTTCAGCTTTCAATTGAAACGTTTGTTCAAAGGTTTTTACTCTTTGTGGTTGGGGCCAAACTTGTCCTGTCGATGATTTAGTTACTCTCAAGTTTTTCAAAGTTGGGTTTTTAGTTATACGACATTGCGATATGAAAGCACAGTTAAACAGAAGCAACAGTATTAGATTTAAAGACGCCATCTTTACTAAAGAAAATACTGTGTGATGAAAGTAATCCAATACATTTTATTTATTGTCAAAGCTGAAATAATGTACAAAGTTCAGTACATGACCTTTTACCCTAGCCAAAACTTGCTATCTTATCATGATGCATGCTAATATTTGCATTTATGCGTTTGAATTCTAGCAAAATACTATTACCATAGTAACATATATATCATTTTCAGGAACATATTTTTTGGGTAAATTGTTATCAGTGGCTGCTTAAAAAGGATGTAATGATGTTTTCAAAAGCATATGTACTATCATATAGTTAAATTGCACTTTCTATGTTTATAAAAATGGTTTGCAGACTATTTTTTCATAAGTAAGATGACGAATTTCTGCAGAAAAAAATTACATTAATTCTACTGAACATAAAAAATTATTGTAGGCTAATTTATGTAGTTTTCATGAGTAATTCTGAAACACTTTTGACAAAAATAGATACCGGTAATTCATCTTTTTCATATGGGTTACACAACCAAATAATCAACAGCACAAAAATTGGGTCCGTTGAACGGTTCGGCATTAATGCCACGTTCGAGCATTCTGCACCTATGTTCTTCTAGCCTAGGTCCAGCTTCACTAGTATCTGTTACTGTTTGTGCGCTCCAAAGGCGCTCCCCAACGGCCGAGGCCCTTGGCCAAGTTCTAGAAATCAAGTTTGTGCCATCCACCCATTCTCCCCACATGCACCCTGACCCTCCCATTACCAAATCATATTGCTCTTGAGTGCCATCAAAGCTAAGGGGCTCACAATCGTAAAAATTTACCCAATCACTGCCATATTCAATGTTATTTAAATACCAACATGAGGATAAAATGGTTTTAAATCCAGCGCTTGTAACAGCAGACATTTCCAGTTGGTACCCATCTTTCCAAACATTGACCACAGTGTCAGCATTGAGGGTGACGCCATTGTCAAAGACCTCTTGCCAAACAATGTAATTTTTGTTATCAGGAACATCCATTATAATGTTTAAGAGATTGTCAATGTAGTAGCTTTCAAGTTGGGAAAATTCGGTAAAGCCATTGTCATCCATGAATTGTTGAATATCTGGATTTGATGCCCTAAATTAATAAGAAAAATTGCACGTGTTAATACTTTATTATTTTTTTAATATAAAATTAAAGTACCGGTTTCAAGGTATTGCTATGATCAAATATAGTGATGCTAGTCATCATCCCAATAGTACTTGTTTCTCTGATAATGGCATTGTCATTTACACCGAGGCAAAACTTGAAAGGCACCAATCAGTGCTTTCCTGCAAGTAAACCTTTGCTTTTAAAAGTCAATTATAGAGCTGCATGATGTGATTGAACAGCGTTCTTTTTTGTGGCTCTCAGTACCATAACCTGGTTTTTTATCAGGAAAGGGAAGGTCTATGGGATCAAAAAATTTCTGGGAGGCTCTGATAGTGATCTTACTTGCTTGTCTTCAAGACTTATATTCGGTCCAATCACAGTCATTAATAAAAGCTAGTTGTCGAAAATTTTAAGAGAATTTTGAGGTTTATCTGAAACACTTTTTAACTGTTTCTTACATGCATCTGCATCAAATCAATTATATACTGGGAATATGCATGGAGATAAGTTAAACTTTGGATTGGTTGGAATTCTTTCAATAGTTTACTTTTGCTAGATTTTCTTTAAAAATATCTCTCGAGAATAGTTTCAGCCCATTACAGAAGATATTTTTTTTTGGAATAAATGAATAGATTAAAACGTATGTATGGAGGGAAGTTTCAAATCTTAGGACTTCATGTAAGGAACGCACCTATGCCCTTATTGTGGTTAAGAAACCATGCAATGCCAAAATAAAATGTGTATATATTGATTGAATTATGGCGATAACTTACCAACATGTAAAGCTGACTTCATCCCCGCCCAAGTGAATATAATCATCAGGAAATAAGTGAGTGACTTCAGAAAAAAAGCTGTACAAAAAATCATAGGTAGAGTTTACAATCGGGTTGATTGGACCATATTCTCCATTGGGATTGTCAGCTGTGTAACATGGTGTAAGGAGTCCAGGAGCTCCTAAACCCCATGATTCAGTATGACCTGTTATAATGTTAAGAATCATTTTTAATGCAAAAGCTATGAAAATGTTTAGTTTCATTCTATTAAATTGGTTTTTATACCTGGTGTGTCGAATTCTACAACCACTCGAATTCCACGAATCCTAGCATAATTGATAATGTCTGTTATGTCAGAAAATGTGTAGACGTGAGTTTGAGGATTGAAGGAACCCTTGAAAAAAATTTTAATAGGAAAGTAGACTTGTATCTTTTCTAAAAGCAAGAAATTATTTGGGGGAAAAATACGAGCTGGTGCCTATACATATATTTATATACCTTTTCACTCAAGTCTGGAAAAGCTTTACTTTGATATGGAAATGATTGGTCATCAACAATATGCCAATGAAAAACATTAAATTTATTATAAGCCAAAGCATCCTGAAAAGAATTGTGATGTTAGCATGTAACCATGTATGTGATTTAATAGTGCCCAATGTCAAATTAGCTTTTGGATTATTGGATGCTTACCAAATTTTCCTTAAGTACTTCCACAGTAACAAAGTGTCTTGACGTGTCAATGAGAAAGCCACGGTAACTGAATCTAGCAAAATCTGAGATGGATGTTGAATTGATGTAAAACTGCCAAGAATAAATTTTCAGGAAATTAATTAAAAATTAGATAAAATTATATTATCAGATTGCAATGTCAAATTTACATTTCGGGCGTCATCATGATATACGAGTTGACTGAAAGTTTCCAATCCTCTTAGAATTCCCCAAACACTTGCTGCTGTTAATTGTGCTCCTCCTGGAACATTCTCGGTGTCAACTTCTAGATCATCTGATAAAGATAAAATAATTAATTGAAAGCAGGTCATAAGTGGTAAATGATAAACAATATATTTATCAAGTTGTTTTTGATTTGAGGTGGGATTGTTTGTTTGTTTTTTATTTGGAGGACAAATCTCTTGTATCCAATTGAAATTTAGGGAGATCATGTGCACTTTTGAAAAAAATAATTATCTTTTACGTAATAATTTCTTTATGATATATAGAATAGTTTGGAAGTATTGAAATAGTCTATTAAATCATTTTCAAACCAGGAACCTTTTTTTGCTAACCACATTACATGGCATATTAGTGCTAACTAGCTGTTGGCAACTGATTTTTACTTGGTTTAAACCTAATATGACATTACAACTACGGAGTGTAGATTTTTACATCCCCAGAAACACCGCAACAAATATAACACTGACTCTGACTGAGAACTTACAGAAAAGTGTTTCTTCCTGAATACTCCCACAGTGCACAGCAGATTATAAAAATGAATTATTATTATTATTATCTTTACAAGCAAAGCACCTATACCAACTGAGGGGGCTCCTAGCTTATATAGGTTGTTATATTTTAGCATATTTTTGAATCAATAAAAAATAATTTCCATTATAATGTAGGATATATAGCTAGAATTTCTTACATGATTCATCCATATTCAAATGGGGCCATGTTTCACACTCTCCAGTTAAAGTCACTTGCAAATTAGCAAGTTCTGCCTGCAAGTTGTCCACATTCTTCTTTTTGTCTTTGGTGCAAGATATGCGAGGTGGATTAAAAATCAAATCGGAATAACGAGGAAGAGCCTCGTCTATAATATCACACGATGCCCCATCGTATACAAATCGAAAAGTCTGAGCATCTAAGGTTAAAAAGGTGATTTGTTGAGTAATCTGTTGTGGCTTTGGCCATACTTGGCCCACCGTCTTGCCTGGAACCAAGCCCTCTGATAGAGGCGGGTTAGCCTTGGACCATGCATTAACTTGAATTAACAAATTAATACACACTGCTGAAATTAGCAATATTCGTTTCAGGAACATTTTAACGTTCTTTGAATGTATTCTCTGTATCACTGAATTTTACTCAGGCTTGTGAACGATATTTATCCCATTTTTGCGATATTGATTTGATAGTCTTTGGCCTGTTTCTAGCCTAATGTTCTAATTTAGGCTAGTATCTATGCTTCTTGTATAACATAGATGCCCTATCAAGTGGATTTCATTTATCGTTTATCGAAAGTTGCTTGTGTTTTATATAGATATTTAAAAAAAACACGTGTTGTTTAAAGTGTGTGTTTTAACAAAATGGGAATCGTTTTACCTAAATAGATTAGTGACACAATAACTGTGGAATAAGAGATTATTAAATATAGTAATGCAAATAATTTAATATAAAGCATTTCTAAAGAATAAGAACTCAACAGGTTTACATTAAAAATGTAATGGAAATAGTTTTATTTCACAATATGTTTTGCTTGTTCTATGAGCTCGTATCTTATAGATACTGTCAATGGAAAATCACCGGAGAATAACAAATAAATTGAGTAATAAATTATAAAATTAGTGATACATTTATTAGTATTAAATAAATTTTAAATATTCTATCAATAAATTAAATTCAATTTCAAAAACAATATTCATTATACAGTGAGGACAGAAGTTCGGAAACCCCACCAATGAAACTACTGCAATAATCATATTCAACCATTTTGTTGTAATGAAATTCCTGAGCATTATAGCAATAATACAATTAAATTTGGATTTAAATAATTGTTAAATTATAAAAAATTAAATAGAAAATTAGTACTGCTCCATATAAACGATTATTTTTCAAATATGTAAAAAGTTTTCTTTTGAGTAGACCTTCCAAACTTATGCGCCTCACAGTACTTGTATATTTAATAAATATTTATATTAATTTTGGAATTAACTATTTGAGTATTATTATTCTTTTAAAGCCAACAAATAATTGTAATCTAAGCCAAGCAATGTTTTGAAAACATGCTATTAAAATGGTATTATCCTTATTAAGATGTTACCTTAAATATACAGGAAATGGGTTTTTCATTTAAAATTTACATTAACCTATTTGTGTAGCAAAATGCTTTTACTGGGAGGTTTCCAGCATTTGCATGCACCTTGCACTAAGAACCAATCGTAAAATAATCTAATCTGAATGCAACCTATTTGATCGTAGCCATCGCAGTATTCTGTAGTTTCACTGTTATCAGAAATGCTTTCTTTTTCAGAAGTGTTTTGGGCCATGGGAAATTGGGCTGATCCTGCTCGTCTCGACAAATACTGTTGAAATGTTTGAAAGTCTGCCACAGGTGGGACGGGAACATCAAAATGCGGAAGGGGAGTAGTTGGTCTTGGAGGTATTGGTGTTGTTGGGAAATAAGCATTTGGATAGAAAATTTCGGCAACTAATAAACTGATCCACCTGGGTGATGAGAGACATTGACCCTCTATGAAGTTGCATTGACCCTGCCTGGAACAATAACAAAATTACAGCATGAGAAAATTGGATGTTTCGCCATTTGTAGAAAACTGTATTAGGTTAGTTTCAGATAGGTCAAAGGAAATGCATGACGTTTCAGTGTATAAAAGTTTTGAATTTATGAGCATATCAAGGATGCTGAAAAACATTTTAGAATAATATTATCTGTAACGAACCCCAGGTCCAGATGACTCATTTGGACACTCGTATTTATTATTGACGAAATTTTACTTACAAACATCGAGTTACTTCCACGGTCTGTGTGAGATAACCTTCGTACGGTATTTGGACCACATAGCGCCACAATCCTTGATAATTTTTGGCGAAAATTGGCGTTGCATATTCAGCTTTGGATGGACAAGGTGTTGTAGAAGCCAGGGATAAAATGTCATTAGTTTCCATGTTGTCATTTCTATTGCCCACTGGTTGACCACTCCTTTGCGGAAACAGAGAACTAAAGACCCGGCAAAATCTGAGAAAGATATAAGTTTACTAATAAATTAACTTACTAATCAAGTTAGCAGGTCAAACTGATGTATATATTGATACTTTGTGTAGCCAAATTTACATTCCGTCGCTGCCATCGCAGATTCCTCTTCCAGTGGTTTGCTGCAAGTTTCTGGCCATTTTTTCTGAACTTCCAAAGCTGATAGATGTATTTGCATCATTTGTTACTTCCCGCTTATGTTTCCTTGGAAAAGCCCCACCGATGATTTGCCCCTGAAATTTGGCCACTTTCGGTATGGTGTTGTCATCTTTCAAAAGTGGTAGAGCCTCACTCAGATATTCTAGAGTTTTGTTCTTGATTAATTCGCTGAAAAGAAATCATTGTGAGGATTACAACTGAATTAAGTTACACTATATTTGAAAAAGCAGCAATTTAACAAAGTTAAAAAGAAAGAAAAACAACTGATAACATTTCCAAAATGTAAATATCATCAATCGGTTATAAATATTTTCTTATATTTATTACATCGAAAATATTATGGTTTTAATATGATATTTGACATATTAGATTCAGTAGCTATTGCTTTGAAATGAGCGAAATTTCTGCAAGAACTTAAGTTCTGCAATTGTTATGACTTTGTAAAGACCCAATGGTTACCTATAAGTCATGACTTATTTGCTGAATACTAGCTTATATATCCAGATAAATTGACTTTAGACCTACTATTAAATATGCTTTGTATTAAAATAAGATCCTATAAAGCAGCAATTAAAATAATTGAAACTATTCACCATTTCGTGAATTCTTTTTTATTATAATTACTTGACTTATGGTAACTGTTGACAAGTCAATTACCATGAATTTTTGGGTCATTTGACCTGAGTATTGTAGTCACTACATTGCCATATTGCTACATGCACTACAATCAATGTAGTGCATGTAGCAATGTGGTATTGAGTTTGCCAAACTTAGGAGTTATGCTTTCAATTCATTTCAAGAATTGGAATTCTTGAACTATCTGAAAATTTAGGAAAATAAGATTAAGTTTAAATTGAAAATGCTGATAACTTACAAAGGGTACACCTCTCCAAAAGGCGCCTGTCCCAATGGATTTTGTGGCAGGTATCCTTTGTTGAGATCACCACATAAAGTGTGATAGAATTTTGGAACTCCTTTAGCGTGAGGTAATAGAGCTGAACAAATTGCATTAGTTTGTGTATATGGAGGTTTCCTAACTGATGGTGGTGTTAGTCCTGGTCCTTCTTCAAACGAATAATATCCCTCTGCATTTTCTTGAAATTCCTGTGCTTCAATTTTTGACGCCAATACTGCCACCGCAGTATAACATAACAGCCAAAGTATCTGCAAAAGAAAGGGGAAGATTCAAGGGTGTCAGTGTAAAAAAAACGGCATACAAGTACAAATACATAAGTACAAGTACAAGTACATTTTTAATAATTTATGGATCTCAACGTAAGGAAAATCCTCAATATCGAAGTTCGAAAATTGTGGAATTATATAAAACTGGGTTACTTTCTTCTATTTTCCATTCAATTCAATTCAGTACCCTACGATCAACATATCATGATGCCATTTGGTAGCTAGGGGATTTGTCCCACTATCTAACTATCAGGAGAAGACTCCCACGTCAGTAGTAACCACGTCATTATATTGTTAAATTGAATTTCTAACGAATTCTAAAGATGGGGGAGTTCCCTATATACCGATAGCTATCAGCCGATCAATTGATTTGACAGTTGCAAAATCCTAAATGGCGACACATTAATACTTAAAGCATGTGCATTGAAGCAGGGGAATCTGGGGATGGAGTTCCCCAAATATGCAGAGAAAGCCAATGTAAATGTTTCCATCTCCCCCCCCCCCCTCATATACCCCCATTCACCCATCGCGCAAATTTTTAGTGTAAGTATAGTGATATGACTCTAATTGTTGGCACAATTAACATTAAATCCTAAATTAACCAAATTGGTATTTTGTGCTTCCTGACATTCTTGATTTTCTTGTTAATTAGAAAAGCAGGTGTAAATATTTTAACAAAAATATGATGTGTGTTGTAACAGTCTATACATTGTTTTTTCAAACAATTCACAGGTTAAGCAGTCTACATTATTCTTTAATTTAAATATGTGTGAAGTTTTTTTTAATCATGAGAATAGAAAACTTGTGGGAATATTAGATGTGGTCAGGTGTGACGCCACAGCAGGGGGCGAGCACCCTACATCCCTCACCCCCCTTCCAAGAGCAGGACGTTAGCACAGGCTGTGTAGGCATCTCAGAAACAAACTCCCTGAAGCACCATCCTGCCCCAGACCATTGAGTCCACCCCCCACCCCACCCCAAAAATAAAAACAAGAACTGGTGCCACATATGGATGAGCAGGTGAATCTTATGTGAATCTTGATTAGTGTATGTTAAATATAGTCATATAGTCACGCAAATTAAAGCCCAAATTCGTCAAGAATCACTAACATTTCTCTAGGGTTAACCTTAATTTACCAAGAATCTCTAAGAATCCCTCATTCAATAATCCACATTTTCACATTCGCCATGATTTCTAGTTTTAGGGAACGGTCTGCATCAAGTCCAAGTTCACACCACACTTACAAAATGTCACATGTGGGTCATTCGTTTCTCTTAAACTTGTTTTTTTTTCTTGGATTGGAGAGATTACTAAAAACCAGAATCATTTTCTTTAATTTGCTTCAGGACAATAAGTGTGATTTCGCGCGAACAGGTCACTATGAGTATAGTAGGTGTAATGTTGAGGTCTTTTTTTTTTCTGCATTAAAACTTTTTTTTCATTAAATTTCAATGCCTTAAATGGTTAGTAAAAAGTCATATTCTTCAAGAGGCGGAAGTATTTTAGCATGTTACATTGTGCACCGCACCGCACCTCCAAATTCACTGTCAACGACCTCATCAGACCTAGAATTTTTCAGTACACACCAACCAACTCATCGTACTTTTATTTCTTTTTTAATAAAATACACCCGCTTTAGCCTTGACATTGATGGCCAATAATGAGCCTAGCTTATCATGCAAAAATCTATAAAAATGAGGTGAAATTTGCGCGGAAATGATACCAGGTGCAACAGATTCTGTCCATAGAACGAAACCGTTTTAGGCTGCGTTTATGTAAGCAGCTGAGAGCGGGAAAGCTACAGCTCAAAGCTGATAGCGTTGTTTTTGCCATACAAATTGAATGACAAGAAACACACTATCAGCTTTGAGCTGCAGCTTTCCAGCTCTCAGCTGCTTACATAAACGCAGCCTTACTTGCCTTTGGGCTGGATAGAGAAGGCTGGGGAAGAGTGCAAAATTAATGTTGTGTTATTTGTGTGAGATAATGTTATGATCATGATAGCCTTAACTGGATGCAAGTATTCAAATTAGTTCTGCATTATCAAAGTAATCGCTTGGTACGAGTTAGTGAAAAAAAAAAACACAAACTTGTTTTTCAACAACATAGTCAGTGTCTCATTATTTACTTTAGTAATTTAAAATCAAAATGAGAAAAGTACATGTAGTAAATTAGTGTCAGATCATGTCATCATTTAAACTGTTTGTTTGCCATAAATAGCTCGTATAAAGTTTATTTTGGAAGCAGCAATAAAAATATCCAAACATTATTTCCAAGCGTTATCCAAACATATAAAGTGTTTTTATCTTATTTAATTTTTAAGTACCGTAAACATGTACAATAAACAGTTTTAGGTTGTAAGATTATTAAAAGTGTGAGATAGGCTTAAAAATAAATTGATAATATTCTTCTTCTTCTTTTAAAAGTTTTATACTATATACTTATTGAAAAGCATGAGATAATACTGTGGGTAGGTGAATGAATGTATACAGGTGGATTTGGGGGGGGGGAGATTACAAGCTGTTGATGTTGTTGTTTCGTGTATGTTTGTATATACCGGATACTTTCATCAGTATGTGTTTTGGTTAAATCCGGATTTAAGTAGAGAAACGTCATCAAACATGATATATATATATTGTCACAAAATACCTGTAACAATTTACAAATGCAACATTTGTCGCGATACAACATTCTGCATGGTTACAAACATCCATTATGATTGATGACAGATTGACAGGGATTTTTTATCCATATAAGTTTACAAGTATGACAGTGACATTACAATTTCTGCCACTTTAATACTATAACTAGAAGTTGTAAAAATGTATCTTAAAATTGTAAAAGGTCAGTTGGTCTGTTAGACATATTATAGAATTTAATTAAGAGAGTTGGATTTTTAAGTTAATAAAATTAAGAATTGGCCCATTTTGTCATAGTTGCAGTGTAACTATTTTAATTACAAATTCAATGGAAATCTAGCTCTTCGTAGGAAGTTTCAGAATTATTCATTAAATAATTTTCCTGAAAAACAAATTAAGAAAAAGTATAGAAAATGCATTGAATATAACATTTTGTATCCATTGCAGTTTTTCTTTTCACTGTTTCTTACTTTTTCAGAAGTTAAAGAGGTTCTATAAAGAACTCTGACACTTTCTATGAGGAACTAGATTAGCAACTCAACAAATTGCAAACAAAATGGAGGCGTGAAATGGGTCAATTAAACTCTTTAGTCCTTCGACAAGTCCTTTGATTTAACTTAGCCTACTGCTGAAATACTTAAAGCGTGACTGACACTCATATTCCTAATGAATGCTTTTTAATCACTGTAATTATTTAATTTTTTCATTTGTGGTTCAATTGACTATTTTAGTTATAGTGATGCAAGGCATTATTATTATACAATGCGAGGCTTTATTATCCTGTTCATTTGTAACGTCTTGCATGGTGAGAATGATTAAAGTTTGACATAATTGTCTGTATAACTATAGTGGCATTATATAGCATTACCTCCCCACCCACCCCTCCAATCATGAAGAGTGATCTGCGGCCATAGTCTTTTTCCTTTAGTAATTGAACCTGTCTGCAGAGGACGTCACATTATAAAATTAAAATAGGGGCCTATTACCGCTTAGGCTTTACCACAGAAACCAGCCCCGTACCCACCTCAGCAGAAGTGGAAGGGGGGGCAATACTTTTATCCCATGTATTGGGTATTGCAATAAATTTCAAATAAGGGGCATGACTCTCGTACCCGTTTCCTTCCCCCCCCCCCTTCCTCCTCCCTTCCTCCCCACCCTTGACAATGGGCTTTATGGAAACTATATAAGATAGCTATAAGGAAATATACCGGTAAAATAAAAAGCAGTTTTATTATTGTAAAATAATTTAAATGATTAATATATATAATTGTAATTCTGCATCACTATTTTTTTTTCGGGATTTTGGCAAGATTTCATTCAAAAGTTTGATAGAATGGTCAGAGTAAGTAACTATTAAAAATCGGAATGGCTTTTTAGGGGAAATAGGCTATTTGCATTATACTTGTTGACACGAAGTACCTTATTAATGAAATACGATTTCCTACCTAGTATTTCAAGTATATATACATATTAAGATAAAGGTCAGTCAATATTAATGTATATTGAATTCAGCAATGTTTATAGAATGTTATACATGTAATACACAAAACTAGTTTTAGAAGACTGATGCATGCATGCATACTTATTTTGTAGCTATAAATACAATATATATGGAGGAGGCCATTTTTTGAAAAATTTTCATATATAACATAGTTGCATGGTAAAAGTTCAAGTGCAGCATTTCAAGGCATTACTAGCTGGTTTGACAATGATATGTTACAGGATGATGGATTAGCTTAACAGCACTTTACACTAACTCGCTTTCTATGCAAACTATCCATGTCCTTTACGAGAAGTGTACAAGAACTTTTCAATATACTTCCGTGTGCATGCACTCTTCATTCATAGAAATGGGATAATGGTACTTACATCTCTTAATTATGAAATTATTGTGCAAACAAAAAAAGAGGGGATAATTTGACGCTTGTGCAGATGCATCATATATCAGTGGCGGATCCAGGAGTTTCTTTTTGGGGGGGGGGGGGGCCATTTTATTAAGGGTGGGCGCCAATCCCTAAAACGAAGCAATGCCCAAAAATGACCA
>JAQIXP010000547.1:0-24763 GCA_034700285.1 Proteroiulus fuscus
TATGTACCGTTAGTTAACATGGAGATTCCCATAGGAGCATGCATTTTTTAAAAGTGTGGACAGCCCCCTTAATATATTGCTGCAAATAACTGCTTTTTTGAATTCTTAAAGCTATAATGGCATTCCCATTACACGTTTTATTTTTAACTTAATAGACGTTGTTTAAAATGCCATTAGCAGTAATTCATTGGTCAAAACATTTTAGACATTACATGATATTTATAGACAATTTCGCTAATAAATTAAGGATTTCTAGGGAATCCCTTCTAGGAAGAATGCTGAACTACTCAATTACACGTATATGTTAACTGGTTAAGTGACTTCACTTGGAAGCCTCAGCATTTCTAAATGGCAAAAGTTGACTTTTTAAATCCCTTTTTCTTGGTAATGTTCAAATTGCATGTATTTTTAGATAAATTTTGAATAAGTTAAGGGTTATGAACTCTAAATTTGTTTCCAAATATAGTCTCGTAGAGTCAAATATGAACTGTGCATTATTAAAGTTGAATTCCAAGTAAAGTTTAATGGAGCACCCGGTACTTCTCGTTTTCTACTATAAGGGGTGTGACGTCACTACAAAACGAGTGATAGTAAATAGCAACCCAACACTCACCCGATCTAGCCTTCAACACGGGAGGAAGATGAGGTATACGAGTACGTTTCCATAGTTACCGATGTCTTGTTGTGACGTCACACATCTCGTACAGATCTCGTTTGTGAATTTAATTCCTTAAGGATTTGCTATAATGAAACCTAACGATGAGGCATAGTTAAGATATTTTAGAAAATGCATTTTTTGAGTGTTTGAAGGAAATTGAGGTTTTGGAGGCTGTTAACCCTTTTGGAAAGGAATCCTTGAAATTAAACCATTTATTAAAATGATTCCTATGTTGGATGCATTTTAAATTACATAGTTATGCATGTTGAATATAATTGAGTATAGTATAATTACAACCTTTGAAGGGCTTTAATTTTAGTTAGTTTTCAAATGAAAACAGGAAAAATTAAAGGCACATAATGTCGTCAAAGTCCATCATTAAACTATAAATTATGCCTAAATTGCTGATATAACTGTTTCGGATGTGAAATTCACACCCCTATAGAATGCTTAATTTATCAATAAAATTAAATGCTAACTTTAATTATATTGTTTCCAATAACTAATTGCTTACGTAAAATGACCTCAACTGCTAATTATCAGCTAGTTTAATTAATTTTAGGGTTTTCTCACTAATTACGCCTACTTTCACATATACTTGCAATGTGAAATAAAGAAATAAGTCAAATTGAGAAATAGTATTTTTCAGCTTATTATTGGATTAGTTATTTTCCCATCGATTTTTAATTATCAGGCACCATTTTGGAATATTTGGCTCAAAGGGAAGGTCAAAATTTGATTCCTGTTTGTATAATAAGCCTACTCGTAATTCATTAACGGAAAAATGTATAAAGATAACAATCCAGATTTTCAAGTCTTGAGATTTTTTAGATCAGGGATGCCGCTTTTAAGAAACATACTTCTTTCCGTATATGTACCGTATGTACCGGTATAATGATTTTATTATTGCAAACCCGTTTCAAATATACAGTATGCTATGATTCATGATTTGGCCTTCAGACTATAGTAAATAATATAACTTTTTCAAGCAGCAATTCCGTTAATGAGTGCAATTTATTTAAGACTAACCCTGAGATTAATTTCTTCTATAGTATTGCCTGCTAATTGGAATGCCACTTTATCTCTTATTTATTGACTATCGATTTTAGATTTTAAATGCTTTCATTAAACATTTCTGGGAACCATATTCTGAGATTTCGTTGAAAGTGTCACGGCGTCCATATATAGCTCGTCTCAACCATTTTTGTTGATCGGACTGTTATCTGACAACACCGTTGTCAAAGCATCAAGTCTTAATCCAAGTTTAGTGATGTCAAATTACAGATTTATGTTAATGATAAAAATGTAGAAATGGAGCCTTAAAACTTTAAAAGGTGGGTTTCCACCAAAAATGCATTTTCACCAAACGTTTGCAAATGGTTGCAATCATTTGGTGAAAATTCATTTTTGGTGAGGACCCGCCAGAATATTCGTAAAATAAGAGTAAGTTTCTTTGCAACAAACAAATTCCTTTGATCTATTAACTTCAGCCAGAACACTGGCAAATGTTTACAATCGTTTGCAAGAATTTGTTGAGCTGCAAGCTATTGCTATTGTTTGCAAAGATTTGTTAGCATTCACAAATGTTTTGCTCAACTGGTAGAAACGCATCTTAAACTTGCGAAATTGGACAAGTTTCTTTTCCATTTTGAACGTTCAATTCATTTTAATGAAATTTTGATTCAAACGACTGGGCTTATGGCTATATAACTGGTCCATAACTTTTCTGTTCACTTATTGGCACCAGTTTATCCAATACTATAATTGACTTTTCGAAATATCGCTGAAGCACGTATAGTGGTCAAAGACAATTTGCCTTTACAGTTTCTGAAAATGACCGTTTGTGCCCACAGGTCAGCTGGGAAGGCCATTGGCAGTACTATTTTGTTGTGACATATTGCAGATAAAATATGAAATAACCGTGCTGTATACATACAAGCCGCCAGGAAAGAAAATGTAGCCACAAATTTTCTAGCAATTTGTTTACTGTAAAAATTTATCTGATAAAAAACAAAAAAGTCCCTTTAATCATTAATCAAGCTGCTGACGCCCATTCTGTGACGAGTGTCCAGTTTTCAATAGCCCGTGTATTATTCTGTCCAGACTAACATAAGCACGTTTTAACCATTTTTTGTATACGTTGAGAGAATTATTGTCAGCATTAAAGCATGATATTGCACGTGTAGAATATAAAAAACAATTTTGATTCATAAATATTTTCACAAAGGAGAAAGTGATACATGACTTCTGGTAACTTGAAAATAACACTTGGCAAAATTTTCACTGCGGAAGATTGAGGAGGCACAATGGGGGAGATGCATGAGGACATGATGTGTTTAAGAAAAAACTAAAATTTTATGGTTTAAGATTCCTCCTCCTTTACGAGCAACTTCTGTTTGTTCTTCGGGTCACTTTCCTGAACTTTTCTTTAAGAATTTTAGCTTTTAAAGTTTGTCTCAAAGAGTTTACCTGAAATTAAAGTTAAGAATCCCTATAGTCAAAAAACCATAGCAGATATCAAGCCTCAGCCTTTTATGACTCAGATGATCAGTCCAGTCAGGTCAAGTCAGATCCATTCAGATCTGAATTAAAAAACAGATAAGAAGATATTAACCAGATATGTGATGGCTTATTTTCTAACAGACCAGATATTATTACAAAACAGTAGATCAGATTTTAGTAATTTTAAGAGTCTGAACCGAATGTGTCTCTCAACCTTCATGGATTAAGCCAAATTTTTAATTGGAGCTGGCCTTGGATCTGTCCCTATATTTCTGCACTGGAATATGCTTGTGAAACAAGGATTTTTTTAAAAGTTTTGCCCATGAAGTCAATTGTATTATAGTCGGTTCCTATAATTTTTGGAACTGGGCCAGCCATGCACCCATGATAGGCGTGCGCAGGGTGTATGATAAGGAAGGGGGGGGGGAAATATGTACCCAGCCAGGAACGGATACAGGATTTTGCTAAGGGGGGGGGGGAAGGCCCGGGGGGGGCAATCGCATAGTACGGAAGGAGGCGGCCATTTTATATGCCTATACTAGACAGCAAAATTTGTTGGCTAAGGGGGGGGGCAATTGCCCCCATTGCCCCCCCCCCGTATCCGCTCCTGTACCCAGCCAGGCAGGGTACCCAGTTTGTGAGTACTTTAACCACTTGGGGGGCTCTGAGGGGGATTCCCCCAACCACCAGAGGCGAAATTTTCTGCAAATAGTGATTTTTTTATTGTTTTCTTGTGTTTATTAGGGGAATTTTGCTCACATTTCTCACATTTGGGTGGGCAAGTGCCCCTCCCCCCCCCCTTGCGCACACCTATGCATGCACCTAGAGCCAGTTTTATTTTCATCGTTTGTAGTTGCCTTCCATAAGCATAATTGAAGGCAACTGCAAACGATCAAAATAAAACTGGCGCTAGATGGCGAGTCCTGGTCCAAAAATTACTGGAACCGAGAAAAGGTATATCATTTGCACTATTACCTGCCCAAATCGTAGCCAGTTTAACCAAAGATAGACCTATTGAACGAGATTGAGCAATGTCTAATGAGTCAAGTACAAATCAGGTTGAATTTACCTGTGTATTGATAATTAAATTTTCTTCTATAATTTTGAATATTTCTTTCAATTTCCCATCACTTGTCCAAACGTTAATTGCTTTGCATGTTTTTATGTTGTCTTTTTTTTACTGCCTTAATTGCTTCACTGAACTGTCACTGTTTTAGCAAAGCAAGCATTGATATTGTCATTTATCTATTTCAATGTCTTACTCCTTGAATATAATACACACAAAACCACATTTGGAGCAGTTTGATAGACATTAGTTTTTTTTTATTGTCTCTATTTTTTTCTTCGTAGAAATGTCAATGTGTTCTCGCATTATGTAACACTTTAATTAAGATATGCTTTGCCTTAGCACCTACAGCATTGCAATTAAATTAATTAATTCATGCGTTTGTCGCTCATCACTGATTACTCGAGGCACGTATCTCCAATAAGTTGAATCAGCTAGGTGCTAACGTATATATTTATGGTAAATAGCCTAATAGTAAACAATGTAGAAAATATCATGGCTTTTAAATGGAATGCATGGATTTTTTATTCTTTGATAATACTGGCATGGAAAATTTAAAATGTCACTATATCAAGCACTTGAGTAGATTATTCGTTTTTACTAATGCAGTACTCCCCTTTCAAAATTAAAGCGCCATCTGTGATGAATATATTTCAACTACAGTGTAGCCCGTACAAAAATGGCGGCCCTTGTTATTTGTTAAAGACGTATGGCGCCATCTATGATGAATACTAAATGGCACATACTAAAATTGCCAAAAATTGTGGTTCTTTCTATTAAATGATGCATTGTGGGTCAACTTTTGATAAGGGAGTATAATCTGGTATTTGAAATATTATCCGATGCATTTTTGTCAATAATCATTAATGCCAATTCATTTACTTACAAAAAATAGACAACACAACAACAAAATATCAGTTAATAAATTTAATGAATATTTATTTTGTTAAAATATATAGATTAAAGTTCAATGTGACATACCAACACTTCTGGGCAAAATCATACTGAAACTAATCCATGAGGGAAGCCAACTTGATGCTTTAATTATCATAAAAAATGGTGTTAGAAAAAATTACCTATATTTTAATTAAATTCACGTCACATTTTTTCCCAGCCCATTTTTGTAGAAAACAATATTCATGTTTTATAAATGAAATCCTGAGGGCCAATCTCCATTAGGCGTAAAATTACTTCAGAAGCAATATGCAATTAACTTTGTCATGTATATAAAAATGCAGGTTTTTTTTAATAATGTGTGCTAGACACTTCTAAATTGCTTACTTTATCAATTTTTGAATTATTTTCTGCTATGGTGGGTTAGTGCCACATTAACGAAATCCTGGAAGTGTCCCTAATGAACCTAAAGTTACAGAAATTAATTTAACCAATAATTGTTAAAGTTACAGAAGTGAACAGTATAGCGAATATCCAACAAGGTAGAGCCTATCATTCCTAAAAGTTACAAGTATAGTGAATGGTACCTTTCGTTAGTTTATCTTTTAAAAATTTCTCGAGACCTGGATTTTTATTAAAATACAAGTATATAGCGAACTGACAAAGTTTTGATGTTTTTTTATTTTTTGCATTCTTTAATTTCTCAACTTAACTTAATTAATTTACTAATTTAATTTAACAAAAATTAACACATTCCCTATAATATAATATATATAGTTTTATCTGTTCACCAAATTTCAGCCTTTTAACATTGTTTATTTCCAAGTTATATTATTTTTCCATAAAAAACTATATTATCTTAAAAGCAACTTTTGGCTTATCCACTACTTGTGAATTAATCCATCGATACAATGTAATTTCATTAAATTTCAATGAAAAATTTCAATTTGTTATATTGTTTAGAAACATCACCAATAGATGGCATTCCGGTCGCTTTGGTAAAAAAATAAACTAAAATTTTATTCCTTCCCCTCCTATAAAATCGAGTAATAGACTCACCCAGCTCCCATTATACGTCACACCAATGAAAACGCAGTATACGAATGTAGCCCCGCCCCCTTTCCTATTGTAGCCTTTCTCTCGTGATTTGTACTTCGTAGTGGAATTTTCTCCGCATTGTGTATGTTTCTGATATGGTTGAATGTCGGAGTAGTAATTTCGCTGCTGAAGTGTGGGGACGTTTTTAATCTTCAGTTTGTTTACTTGCGTGGGAAGAAGACGGGAGTGAAAAAAATATTGTGCAACGACTTTAGTTATCTCGGATGTTAAACGATGTCGTGGAATTAACGGAAATCGGGATTATGCGAAGGTAATTTCCCCTATTTCATTTCTGTTGCGGAGAAGGACGTCTGCCATTCAAAAAGACTTGGATAAAAATCACCGTACCTCCACCCAGATGGATAATAACAATAATTTTAAGTAGGGATGCTTTCGTACTATTAATACAATTCAAAGTAGATTTAGTTATCTTTCGTTGTTTTCGACATGGTTTTGAGATAACCAGAAAACCATTCCGATTTGCTTAATGAGAAATCATGGCCCGCCATTCTTTTTCTTCCCTCTTGCATCTTGGCGCCCTCACTCGAAGCTTCACTCGCTTCGATCGGACATTTTGAAAGGCTTTGGCCGGCTGTGGGCTTTGCGTTTGCGGCAGAGGGATTCTGCTTGCGCCGTGCCTGCGGCCATCATGAAGCACATTTTATGAATGAGGATGAGGGATGAAAATCGATCGAGGGGTCCAAGTTGGGCCATATTTTGCCCTGTATAGTAAATTGGGGTGCCTGTAAGCTGTATTGGATTTGAATTTGAAAATAATGAGGTTGGGTGCAGTTAAATGTACATTCTCCAGATGAACATTTTTAACAAAAAAATGGAAATATTTACTTGAATATGCACGTGCATTGAGTCTTATTTTGGAGCCAATTTTTGCGATCAAAATGTACCTTCTTAGTTCTAGTTTGAAAATGACAGGACTTGCATGTGCTGTAACACTTGTATGTTTATGTCAATGATATTTTTAATTTATGGGAAATATGCTCAAACAGGAATTAATTTTGGATACGACCTTGGATAAGCACAGATTATCCGCAAAACGTACGTAGCAAATATCTTGAGTCAATTACCCCGATTAGCTGTAAGCAAAAATGTGGAAAATATCAAGTTATACTAGCCTACTAGAACTCAAGATAATTACTTTTAGCTTTCTAAAATTAAACTTTTGTACGATATGGAATTGTTTGCTAAACAACCAGGCTTTATTTCTGATCATCCTAATTTGACAGATGTTGATATCAATCTGAACTAGGCAAATGTACCCGGTGCAAACCGGCAGCAGTGGCATCCATGTAGACCTGCTTTTAGTGAAAGGCCTCCCAAGTAGGTTAAAAAAAAATTAAATTTACTCATTTTTGCAATGCTTCATTGAACTTCGCAATGGGGGTTCAAAATTCGCAGTCTGTAGTGGATCTGGCAATTGCTAATAACCATTAAAGCAATTTTTCACAGTTTAACCTAAATATTAACGAAATATTCATTTACTAAGTTTTTAATCGCCATGCATTAAATCCATGTAATGGTAATTATAAACACCTGGAAATGAAACTAATTCTACTTTTAAGTTAGTGATGCTTCATTGATTTACAAGCCTAATTGCTTTTATAAATGGATGCTGAAATTGAATAGCTGCAAGTTATTCATATTTGGGTTAGACTTATTAAAATGTATTGAAACATTACAAAATTGGGCCAATTATTAACTTTTGGATCTGAAGTATTATTTTAAGTTTTTTTATGCTGAGGCCATTGGTTGGATGATGAACCTGATCTTTATGTTGAGAGCGAAAATGACTTATCTGTCATGTGTTTTTTTAACCCCTTGATACTGGAAACTGATAGGGTTGACCTATAAGTTTTGCATTTGGAAAGTTTTAACTCAACTGTTTAATAGGACTTCTGTCGTTATCTCCACCAATTTAAGAGTATAAATAGCACATAAAGAATGCACAGTAGGCTATTGAATGCATTTATTTACAGCTCACAGTCAGTTGCCAAATTTGACAAGAAGGAAGGAATGGACAATTTACTGACTTTTATGGAATCCGTATGACCATTTGTGAAAACACTAAACCGATTTAAGCTAGGCCTAAGTTCCGTTATCATGTGGAAATACTACGTTTTTCTCCAACTAATGGGCTTTGTGGGAAGTACCGTTATGGTGACAACAAATTGAACATTTAGGCCTAGGACTAGTAGGGCATGTGGGTTTGAACCGAGAAGAATACAGGCGATGAAGGAGAACTGCAGCCTAATTAAGTTTTTTTAGTGCAACTAAATTCAGGTGTTTGTTGTGTTGTCATTAGCTGGGTGAATGGGAGATCAGTTAACTTCAGGCAAGTGGGTAGATCTATTGTGTCTTTTTTTCTTCCTATTTTTGTAATGGGCTTGTCAACTACGACTCAAAAACACCTACATAAATGTGCGCTAATTAATAAGGAAATAATGAATGTGTGCCGTTAATGTTGATCATCATTCAGCTGTTTTGTGCTTAAATGGCCAGTTTATAAACATACACCTTATAAATCTAAAAATGGAAAGAGATAAAATAAAAACGTATCCATAAAATTCATAAATATTTTATTAGGAGCCACATGCGGTGGCGAGAATCTCTGGAAAAGAAGCGTTTCGTTGCTTTGGCAATGGAAGGATTGATCGTGACTGCATAGGTAGATAGGACTTATTGCGAATTTATGAAGGCTGTAAGCCATGTAGTAGTTTTAACTAGGTTTTCAGTACATTTAGCCCTACTTGTGATTAGTTTACAAATTATTTCTGCAACTTAAATTTTCTTTCAAATGGGGTATGAAAGCCTAGAACAACAATATTTTGCCTGACATGCATAGTACACAGAATATAGATGCAAATTGAAATAGTTTGAAATTTTTAAGGGCTTGATTTTAAAGCCCATTGATTTTTGAATAAAATTAATCATTCTAGTAAAACGTTCGCATTGATGCAACTTGATTTCTCATAAGTCAGTACGTGAAACGTCACTTGTCTATATAGTGAAAAATGCATGATTATGCTGAGTGTATCATAAGCATTTAGAATTGCATTCCGAACTAGACATTTCCACAGGAAAATGCAAAATAATTCTGCATGTGTTTTAGGGATTATAACTTTGAAAATGTTCTATTAATTCTGAGTCTAATCGTTCTTTATAGACTGCCCCTTTAAGGGGCGATGGCTTATTGATGCCAATTTTTCCAAGCCATCCCCTTCCCCTAAAAATAGTTTTTGCAAATACGCCAGGCACAATTGCTTTATATAATACATTTATAGATATAAAAAGTTATTTCAAATATTGGAAATTGTTTATTTATAGGCCTAGACCTACTGTATGCATTGCATGCTATCATCTGAGTGTAAGCAAAAATGGAGTCAGTTCGTATTTTCATCCTTAGAAGAAGCTCCATTTAGTTGGCGTTGTTTTATTTCCCATAGGCCTATATAGCGTTTTTATGCTGCTGACTGCATTTCCTAGGGTTTACCATATGCCAGACATACGACAATTTGTTTATAAACACTCAAACTTTAGGAGGATGAAGGTCTTGAAATTATAAGATAGTGCATTGGGTAATACGTAATACAATTGGTATACAATTTGGAGGAAAATAGTTTTTTTATTTTTGGAAATGAAATAGGCCTACCCAAGGCTCAAAAACGAAATTTTGAAGAAAAAAAATATTGGATTGAGTAATATTTTTATTTGCATCAATCGGCTATTTATAGGCGTAGGATCGAAATAGATTTAACGAGGATTTATAATTCTGTTGCCATATCAACAAATCTGAAAATAATTCAGCTTTTCCTGTTGGATTACATGGCGTGTATATTCGTGTATGTGGATCGTTTGCATATTTTTGCTCATCCAATTTGTACAGTCCATTATTGGGGACGAAGGAAGAAGGCAGTTGTTTAGGGCTATCCCGTTCTTCCCCAACATGTCCCATATCCATCAGCAAGCATTTTATGGCAGGCGTGAATTAAAGATAGTGTGGACATTAATATTTAATACACCATTTACATGTGACGTTTGATTTTGACGTCAGTTTGTCACTTCACTATTTCCTGACTAGGCCTACAAAATCTGTCTCGTACAGGGATAACATGTAGGCCTGCATGTTCAATTTTAAAGCTTTTTTTTTTAAGATTGTAAATAAATTTAATAACATTAATAGAAAATTGATTACTTTTTCAAAAATCTGCAATATTCCCTCCCCCTTGTGACTTGCAGTGCCCTTCCTTTTCTAATTTTTTTATGTAACTCATAAAATTAATTTTTCTGTAACTATTACATTAGCTTTATATGGTGGCAACAATGGCTACCCTAATGTCCATGGACTGATATTATCATTTCTCCTTTTCATTAGAATCAATTTTTTTCAGGCTGGATTTTGGAAGGAGGCAATTTTTTAAGGAAGCAAATGTATTGAGAAAATGAAAGTTTATTCTGATTAGATCTCTTCATTTATGACGTCACCTTTTTCGCTTTTCGTTTGGAACACATGCTCCAGGGTCACAAAGTGCTGTCAGAAGATAATTCTATCTGCTGCAAATTATCATTTTGGTTGAATCATTGACCATTTTTTTGCACATTCGTCAGCATTAGTAAGCGATGGATGACGTCACGATTAATTTCGGTACAAACAGTTGGGAAGAAGCACTGCTTTCAGAATTCGTGAAATACGCCACTAAGCAAGAACTGACCTCCATTGCAGTTAATAAGCCATGTTTTTTTGCGCCTAGTGTTTTTGGCTTTTCATAAGCTGGCTGCTTTTTTATGCATTTTATTGTAAATTATTGATTTCTCATTTATCATCGAGCAACTGACAATGCTCTGCTGCACGTTTTCGGATTCAAAGTTGGGTCATAACAGCAACTATGTTTTAATATTAATTATATCGATTATACTACCGGTACATGTAAGGAGAGGCCTAGCTTCATGGAAGAAATAATTTAGAAAGAACAAGGTAGGCCTACCAAGCTTACGTGAATGTCATGAGCAATGATGTCAGGAAACGCCCAAAATTCAGTAGTGGGAAAAAGAGTGCACCAAGGTTGGGTGCTTCTGCTCTCTTATAGTCATGGCTATGGCCGATGAAAATGCAGTTCCTTGTTCCCAGTTGAGGTCAACATAAGATGGTGAGAAGCTGCACCCCTCGGTGAGAAGAATATCGTACCATTAAATACATATTTTGTAGTTTTTTATTTATACTCGAAAGCCTCGTGAAATTGGCTTTATGAAAAATGGGATGATGAGCTCTTTTCTTATGCTGTATCGGGAGCATTAGTATGGATTTGTTCTGAGCAATTATAAGTGCAATGGCATTTTCCCCCGCCAATACCAAAATTAATCAATGTTTCTTTCTCATTAAGATATCCAGTTTCCCAAAGAGGAAAAAAAATGTTGCTGTCATAGCTACATTTAGGCCTACTTCGGAAAGTGTTAATGGATACCAGAGGGAAAGTGGTGCAAAAAAAAAAAGACAAGGAAGTTACTTAGGAGAATATAATTGATAGGCCTACAGATATTCTTCCTTCTGCCTCATTTTTTTCCATTTTGAATTCATAATTAATGCCTTCTTAAATATCCTCTTTAAACCGGACGTCTCTTATTTTGTAGTCATGGTCACAGTAAATGCACTTGAATTATATCCAGGCAGGAAGATTATTGACGTTTGTCATGCATATATGTATTTGGATTTAATGCTTGAAATAATTCTTACCTCTGGATCCTTGGTGATACAGGATAACCTACCTGTAGGGGCATCCTGGCTCTGCAGGTAACCAGTACCCATTGAAAGGGAAAGTCCCACCTTGTAGCAAGTAGTATTTAAACTGTACACACTTACTAGATATGAATAGCTGTGACAATAATAATTGCAGCAAAGTTTTCATACGGAAGAAATTATGACTTTTGCCAGATACATGTTAGGCGTCCTTTTTCCATAGTTACTGACAGTTGGTGGCGCTCTCTAGGACATGCATGTCTACGTGTTTCATGAGAGCTGATGCCTTTTATCAAGTAGAGGGCGCTACATACTGTCAGTAAAATGGCTCCTAATTGAGCTTTGCATTTTCAACCAAACCATGTATTCGCAGGACATTTTTATTTATTAATTGGTGGACTCAAAGCAAATTGCAATTTCCCTGCCTTTCCTAATTTTTCATGCTCTTCTTCCTACAACCCACTTCTTTTAAAGTGGAACTTTCTTTTTTAAAAAGTGACTGGATATCAGGGAAAACCATTCTGAAATGTTCTGATGTTTTCTTCACTGTTTCCAGGGTTCAATTATTTAAATAATTTTTTTTTCAAAGTAGTTCCAAATTTAGCTAAGTTTGCCTTTGGGTAATCGTTGTTAAACTGCATTTTTAGGTCGGATTATTGTAATTTTGTGAATAGACCTGCCCAAAATAATTTTTTTTGTCCTGAAAGCTAGGCTGCATGACACGTGTATGTTGTTATGGTACGCATGAGTTCACTGACAACGGAAACAAAATTGTCCAACTCTTGCTTCGGCTAATTTGTGAGTCCACCTTTAATGGTCTTGTGCTACTATCGTAATGGTCTAATGCATTGGAACTGCAGTGACTGCATGCTATTATTGTTAATGAGTTTGGCATTTCCATGATTCATATCCTTGGTGCTGTTTAGGGTCAGAATTTGAGAAAGTAATCTCGAGAATTTCTCATCTATGCAATAACCTAGACCCCAATACAGACTTCCAATAGCCATATCTGGACAATGATCAATATCCCTTGAAGGATACTCATTTCCTTATAATCTGTATGGTGATTTCCGCTTAACACCGACCGTATTCTTTATCATTCACCGAAGGATTCTCTACTTGCATTTGTTTGTCTTATTTTTTTGTCCAAAAAGCATTTGGTCGTCGGTGTACAAATTACTAAATCGGCCGTATTT
The DNA here is from genome assembly GCA_034700285.1 of Proteroiulus fuscus. NCBI lineage: Eukaryota > Metazoa > Arthropoda > Diplopoda > Julida > Blaniulidae > Proteroiulus > Proteroiulus fuscus. The sequence goes on from JAQIXP010000547.1 coordinate 13,164, forward strand.
TCGTTTTTCAGGTAAATTCTTTTTGAAGGGATTTGAACTCCGTACAACCCGGTATTAGGGAATCGGAAATTTGCTCGGACTCTTTCTGGTGTGTGTGTGCGTATTCGAATAGCAAAAATGGTGCCATTATCATCGATATCATGGATAAGCAGGTTTCATAGACGGGGATTGAACAGTTTCTGGTGCAATGTGTCGCTACTAATGTGCATTTTGAACTGTGGACTTGTATTGTCCGGCTGGCAAGAGGATGCCCGACCTCGCAGCATCGTCCATCTAGGTAAGTTTGCAATGATTGCTTTTATTTCATTTTCATTTTATTTTTCATCAAAAATTGAAACTTACTGATTTGGCAAGGATTTGTCAGGCTTTCAAGAGATTTCACAAAATTATCTGTTAATGATAAAATGTAATATCATTGCTAGGCTAGGCCTATTACTTTGATGGCTTCAAATTTTCAAATTGGGATTTTGAATTTAAAAATAAGTCCTATAGTTGACCTAATTGCCAATTTTCAGTTTGTTAAAGGAATCGTATTTTCATAGTTTTAGTTGTTTAACAGTGCTAAATAAGGAAGTTGGGAAAAGTTAAGTTTGCACAGATGCTCATGAAGTAGGCCTACATATTTGTTTGAATTGGACTCAGTGCTATCTGACAGCACTGTACATGTACCTGATCCATCCAACTGTTTGGACTCTGTTGGGAATCTTTTACGTGACTTTGATGTATGACAAACTCTTTTCAGTCAGAACTGTATAATTAGTATTGGATGAAATTTGATACAGATATAATTAAATAATTACTAGTTATTACTATTATTATTTTCTTAGTTAGCCAATATAATAACTGTGAGTTATATAAATTATAGGTTACTTGTAATTAAATCTATATTAGCCTGTTTTTGGTCCACTGCAGGCCTAACTACTGTTTAATAGTGTTGTTTATGCTTGTGTCCAACACGAATATTATTTGAAGCTAGATATTACTTGGACCAGGGAATGTGAGTTTCGGTTCCTTTTTGTGTTAGGTTTAAATCCTTGTAGAGGTAACAATGGCCGAGGAGAACCCAGCCATGGCTTGTTGCAATTGTCCTGGTTATGTAGGGGTCACATGCTAAGGTAGGGTTGCCCCAGCAGGGGTTGTCATGCAAACCTCGATCCAACCCTTAAGAATATTGTTTATTATCTGGACAATCTCTTAAGTAGCCAAGCGGAAATGACCTACAAGCTTTTTTCGTATTTTTCAGTTGGAATGCATGTTGTTCCTTTTTTGTTGTGGAAAAAGACCGTCTTTTCTCATAATTAGACCCATTGTGGATTCCCAAATTGGCTTTGTCGTGAAACTGACTTTTGTGTCCTCGTGAGCTCCCCCCTAGTGGATGTATATTTGTTGGCTGGATGAATTTGGGGTGAGAAATTACTCGTAGAATTTCCACACTGTGCATTATTCTAGACACATCAACAAATAATTTTGTAGAATTATGGTTATTTAGTTGGGACGACAATTGGGTCTCGCTCTCTTATAACAATGGAACCGTGCAATAATTTTCCATGGAAGCTTGACAGTTTGACAAGAACTGTGATTTTTGACCCAGTTTGCTTGTGTTACCTGAAATTTGTGGTTAATTTGGAATTTCCCACAAAAAATCCTGACAAAATCAAATATGACACAGTAAAAGATGTAATTTTCGTATCCAATTTTTTGACCGATCTCATTAAAATGGACACCACATAAGCAGACAGCAACTAGGCCTATTATAAGTAAGAAAGTTTACAGCTTTCCTGACTGCTGGATACTAGAAAAAAACTACAATGTAGGTCTAACTAGAGTATTTTAATCAATTATTAAAAAGTGTGGCATTGAACACCAAAGAATCATGAACTGAACTTTCGGTACAAATTAATTTTTTTAACTTTAATGAGGATTTCTACAATGACTTACACCTAGTAGTGGTGCAAATATGTCCTTGCACCAAATTAAACTATAATTATCAAGTTAGTTTTTTATTGACATATTAACTGTGGAGTGACCGTGATGGGCAAAATTGTTGAACAATAACAGTAATAAATAAAGTGTGGTTGATTATTTTCAAATATAGGCATATTTGCTTTTGTACTGACCTTCTTGTAGGCCTATGTTAGCCATTTTGTTTTATTTAAATATTAATTATCTTTGAAAATTTTCAAGAAATATAACAACTTTTAAGAAAATACTGTACATGTACTGAACTAGAATTAGTGATAGGCGTACATGAATTTTTATAATTTATGCATGGTTATAGTAATATAAGTTTAGTTAGTGGTTTTGATAAGCCACTTTGGCTTATTTTTGCTGTACATGTAACGAAAGAATGCTGGCTTACCAATCTAAAATGCTTTCTCACTTAATTGCTAACCTCATTTTTTTAAAAATTCCATTGATGCTACCTGCTGCGATGAATTTATGTCAGCCCCTCAATTTTCAAAAGATTAAATTGAATGTATTGCATTCACACACACACACACACACACACACACACACACACACACAGAGATGGCAACTCTAATATGGGAAAACAATATTTCGTGTTTGTATGTTCAATTAACAGAATCTTACGAAAACGAAAAATTGCCTTTTATTTGTTGTACATGCAGCAAAAAAACAGGATTGAAGAACAGGTGTTTATAAACGTTGTCTTTTTAGGTTTTTTTTTGTCAGACTCATCCGAATGGGGTTACCGCTTACCCGCTTATGAGTATGTGCATAATTCAATGACCTGAGTCAGAGGTCATACTGAAGCTTAGCTATTTGGTTTTAGAAGAAAGAGGAAACTAAATAAATCTGCCTCTATTAATTGAATTTAGCTAGCCAAGGCAGCTTTATATAGGCTATTTAAATCCTTTTGCTTTTCATTTTTTACTTTTGGGTTTCATTGGCCATTGAGGGATTTTGTAGAAAGAGAAAAAATGAAGGAAATTTTGAGTAAAATTATTTTGGGTACTGTAGGCTAGTTCAAATAACTAGTAAATTTATAGCAATACAGTTAATTATACATCGGTAATTAAAAGAAATGATGAAAACTATTTAGAAACACAGCGAGGATATTTCCACCAAATGATATTAAGTGATGTCATAGGGAGGACTGACTGATTAATTGTCTTACATGTAGGCCTGCCTCCATATGATGGAATACATTACAAACATTACCTGTATAGGCTACCAGGTTATATGTATCGTATATATGTATAAATATATTTTATCCCTTTAATGAGTCAATTGACATTAATGTCAGAATCTTTAGTCTTGTTGTATAGGCCGACTTTATATTTAGGCTTTACTAACAAAACATCTGCAAATTGAGTTTATTTTCATCTTGGCATGAATCGTTACAAAGGCAACTTGGAGGAATTTGTTGATTTTATGCACAGGGATATAGGCCTATGTGTGCATTGCAAATTTCTGACAATGTTGTATATAAATTTAAATTTTTGTCTCTCAGGATGCCTTTGACATTGTTACTTTTCAGTTGTCATTGTTATCCTGGTATTAGTATCAAATAGTAATACTTTTAAGCTTTAGGTTTAGCAGGCCCTGCATGCATTTGGATCAATGTCCCAAGAGCTATATAGTATAGCTGCCTATGTATAGTGGTAAATAGGTTGTGTAATTCTGGGAAGTTGTCTTTCTCGTGTATTTGCACATTCTGTTGAAAAGGTTTCCCCAATGGTACATTTTTCTTCAACATGTGCTTATTATGCTTTGCCCCGGATCTGTCTCAAAACAAATCGTTAAAGTCGACTGGCGTGTAATGGCAGAGACCCCTGCGCCAATGGCAAGTGTTTTCTTCTCTTTTTCTTGTATTTTATACAACTGAATTGAATTGTAGATTTCATTATACGCTTTGCAGTATTGTACGCTGCTCAGTTTTATTGATTTTAATGATTTTTCCAAGAAACATCATATTAACGCAGCCCGCAATTGGAAATTACCACTGTGGCGCTGTGCACAAGGGTTGAAATCCAGACATTTTTATTTTCAGGGTCGAAAGGAGTAGGCCTATAGATTGAATTCTTATTCCATGTATAAAATAAGTATAGTGTATAGTAGCTAGAGAAAAATGTAATAATAATGTAGGCTTACCTGTGAAACGAGATGTTTTTCTTTGTATGATTTTGCTGTCTTAATAATTCATAGTGCATTTTATCTCTGTAAATTGCAAGCTTCTGGTGTTGCTTTTTTATGCCTTTGAGCGGATGTTAGTTTGATATGTACAAGTAGCCTATCAGCTATTTGTTGGTCCAGTTTTTATAGACTTGGAATGAAGGTTGTTGATCCATAATTTGATCGTGCAAATTTCGTTCATTTTGCAGACGATCTTGCACCATGTTAAATTTGCATGCTAAATTATAGGACACTGACTATCAACTCATTCTGTTCATGCATTTTTTGAATATCCCTGTAGTTCAGTGAAGCTTGGAACATTTCCTCATATAGGCTAACAAGGATTTCCACCAAAAAGCATTTTTACCAAACGTTTGCTTTGTTTGCAAGCGTTCACAAACGTTTGGCAAAACAAATTTCACCCAGAACACAGGTAAATGTTTATAAATGTTTGCTAACAGTTATTGAGCGATGTATTATTAACGTCTCCACCAAAAAATATCGAGCTTGCAAACATATTCGCAAGCAATTGCAAACGTTTGCAAACATTTGCAAACGTTTGCAAAATTTCCAATCATATGCTTCAAAAACTCAACCCAAATGATGGGTGACCCTTTGTGACTGTTGAACTTGCTGATATTCTTTCTTAATGTTCATCTTTGAAATTTTCTACTGCCCATTTTTTTAATTATAGGCCTATTTTTGAGCTTTGAATTTTAAGAATGACCCTTTCCTCTCTAAATAAATTTCCATTGAAGGGACTTACTGGTTATTACACAACTGTGCATGGGCACATTTACAGGTGTTGACCTGGTGATAAGTACTCATGCATACATGGAAATGCTGTGTGCTTATAATATCGATTTTTTTTCCTGCGTTATATACACAACTACAAATTCATGGCACTAAAAATGGGAAAACTTAAAAATGTGAGGAAACCAGGAAACGCCACTTTTTTTTCCAGGCCTAGACCTATGGCACAAAAATAATCTAAAGGCAAGTGGAAGTGGACTTTTAGATTCAAAGATCGATACGAGATAAACAACCATGCCATATTGGTGTGAATCCATGATATTGATTGATTGCAAGAAGACTTGGAAATACCGAGAACTCGTACTAGTGCCTCAGCTCCCTTTTTGAAAAGGAGAAAAAAAAGCACTCTTGTTGTCAACTGCCAAAATACTTGTGAAACACAACCATTATTTTCAGCGTTTTCACTATGACATTTCATATATGATGTACTTTTCGTCTATAGGATCCAGTGTTATTGACGTTTTTTTGCTTTTGGCTTCTTCTTCTTCTTGTTGTATGTAGCGTTTTGATGGCACCTTGCAGCTGCGATTTAGCTTTGATTGTCAGTTTTCAATAAATGTGCTTAACTGATGCCTGTTATCATGCTGCAGCTCCGTATTCTGCTAGAACCATCTTCAGAAACATGTCTTCTTCGATGATGATTGCTGACATGTGTGTAGTGGCCATTTTTATTCTAGTTCCTTTAATAATGCCTAGCTGTGTGACCGTGCACTTAAGTCCGGATTTAGCTTGACTAGGAGCTTCTTAAATAAACTCTTGTTTGAATGATCCATTCGTAAACATTCACTGCTTTTATTTTTAACATTGCAAAGTATTAAATTGCATAACGGTGAATTTGTTAGGTCTACATTCTGCTTGAAATAGACATTGGAATCTATAGAATTTTCTTAAAAGAATTAATGGAATGGGCATGGGGTTTACCCATTTTAAAGGGACAGTCTCACTTTTCTACAAGTTATTGGTCTTACCATTTCAATAAATAGTTATTGGTAAACAGCGTGATGGCATAAAACTATAAAATGGCGCCATTTTTGCTGATTAAGTATAACACCCTCTAGCGTTTACTCGAAGGTAATGTGTGGTATACATTATGCAAAGCATAACAACATGTGATAAAATGGCACCTATATATACCGTGTCTTTTTCAAAATAAACGTGGTGATTTCTGAATATAATGGCAATAATATGCATAATTAGATGCCCTTCAACTAATGATAATTATATATCAAATGGTTAGGCCTATCCATATTTTTTTATAAGTCATAGTTGCACCTCCACAAGGAGGCGTCTTCCTCCCATTCCCCCCCCCCCATCCCCAACAATTGATGCCCCCCACCAGATACTTGTGCACCAGCTTTTTTCAAAATTGAACACTTTGTTATTAGTTGTTTGCAGTTTTATTTGCAAAATAAATCTTTGTATTTGCTTTCCTGTTAATCAAAATGAAATGCTTTAATTTATTTATTTATTTACCCTTTGGGCAAAATAATGCCACAAACAATTTATTTTTGGCGGCTTGATTTTCCTTGTCTAGCATCCATTTAAGTTTGATGTAATTTTGGCAAAATAATTTACTCGTCTTTACTTTAAAAATATCTAGGAAATTGGCTTTGACTCAATTAAAACTATTTATTAGTTTTTTGGGGGGTTTGTAGGCTAAATCATTGACCTGCATAATTGAAAACATTTTGTAATTACTAAAGTTATTTTTATATTATAAAGATGGAAGTTGTTAACCGTATTTCCTTTATTTGCAGCAATGTTGTTGATTTTCTTGGGATTTTTGGTAACAACTATAGCCTATATAGTCCAATTTAAATGTATAAACATAGCAGAAGGAATATTTATTTTCAGTTCACTTTAGGTTGCGGTTTTCTCATGCTCTAGATGCTGGAAAGAGATTTTATTTAAAAAAAATGACACAAATGCTGAAAACACAGATTTTTTGTATTTTTGAAATTTCTCTGATTAGCTTATGAAGCGTTTACAATTACCATGAGACCATATAAATTATTTTTGAAGCCTGGAATGCGTATTTTACATATAGCAAAAAAGCTAATTGGAATATTTTTGATTTTTTTTAGCTTTTACTGTACTGTAGAATATGTTTTTATCTTCTGGCGCCATCTGAATTAAACAAAAATAAAAAAAATTCCAGGTGTTATTTTTGGGGGACCCCTGAGGTGAACAAGCTTTCAGGAGCATTATGCCGTGTATATATACGTTGGTCATGCAAAGTCAGATGTTTTAGAAGTTTTTAGCAGGTAAGCCTGTTGTTAGCTGTTAATATGGTAGGCCTATATTCCTGCTTTTATTAGCTTTTAATTTTCTATGAAATTATTCAGCAAAGCAGTTCTGGCTACCGGAAGTTAGTCCTGCAGGCTGTATAGCATTATTTAAAATTTTCAAACAGTAATTATTATACGTTTAGGCCTGTATTATGGCTGCCTGCCTTATACTTTGTAGTTTCTCTAACCTACTCTTATTATAGCTAAATATAGGCTGTAAACCCATGTTTTACCACTACAATTATCCAGCTTAGTATATTTAATAAAGTTCTGGTTGTGACGTAGTCTTTTAAATAAGCATGTATCCCACACAAATAGTGAACCACCCATAAATAAATTACTATTCAAATAAGAGTTAGGTGCATGACTATAGGTGGGACTCGAAAAAATTATACTTCTTGATGAATCGCAAATGACAACCAAGGCCAGCATCAAATGTATGTCAAATATCCATTGAATATTATAGAAGTGCATAAATGAATAAGAATGGATGGAGAGAGGCTTAAATATATGTTGTAGGTTATAACTGTATTGAATTCCTAAAATCAATACGTCAGAATGCCCAGAACCTAGCTTAATTCGCTGAACCGTTCAACATGTGAATGGCTAGGAAATAATTATACTGGGAACTTGTTTTTTTGTACTTTTCCTTTTTAAGAAAAATACTTAAAATACATTTCGTTAAATTTTTATAAATTATAATTAAATTGACACTCAAACTGCCTGTTTAACTAGTTGAGGAAACTGCATGGTAATAGCTGGATTGTACAAGATTCATAATGACCTGAAAAATGAAGAGAAAGTCTAATGACTTTCAAAATGAGGCTGATTGTATTTTGCTGAAAATGAAGAGATCTGCTAATTAAATAAAAAAAATTTTAAACTGATCTTCGAATGAGGTTTGAAAGGAATGAAAATTATTCACGGTGCATATAATTAGATAATGTTTGTATGAAAAAGCAAATCTTAATTATAGTTTTATTATTATAATTATAATTACTAATTAACAATTTTAAAGAAAATTAAGTAGGCCTTAGTATGTTGAAGGCTGGTTAAGTTATCGATAATTTGTTAAAAGAATTTAACCTTGCAGATAAAAGTCGGCCTGTTAAGTTGATTTTCTTGAAGTTAAGCCTTATCGCAGTTGTGGTTTTAAATCATCAGGTGCCCAGTTGTCTGTTAGGACTAGCTTGCCAAGGTAAACGACTGCCGAATTAATTCCATTTAGATTAGTGTATGAATGATGGAGTTGGCATTGATTTTTGCTTCGAATTTGAAAGGCTCATGGTTACCAAGTTACCGTACAGATTTATTATGTTAAGCCTACTGATAAATTAGACTACTACATGTATGTTCACCTGTGTTCATGTTTTCAGAATGGTTTTATGGTTTTAGTTGCTAGGCTGATCAATTTTGGTTTTGTTCTGAGGCCCTATAATATTATCTGTATACCTTAGGCCTATACAAACCAATGGTAAACAGCTGGCAGATTGCTATAGTTTTAGTTAAAATACAGGCATTGGGAGGATTTAAACTGTTTATACAATTTTCGTAGGACTTGGGGGTATTTTTCTATTAAATTTTTGTTAATATGAGAACTGAATTCGGTACTTTCGTATCTATATTATTGGTAATGTATTTTATTGTAGATAAAACTGATTAAAATTTTATGAAATCTTAAAATATAAAATATTAATACTTTTAGAAAATATAAATAGTTATGTTTTATCAATTATGTATGAGCTTCATATTTATATAAATGTTGTTTGCAACAAAACATTGCATGCAAGCAAAAAATTTATCAAATTGCAATTATTTATACTACCCCACTTTCCCTTATTTTACCTCTATAGAGCTCAGTATACGAGCGTATATCAGCAATGAGATCTCAGTACTTTCTTTCATTTCTATTATTTTTTTATCTTTCTTTTTTGTATCTCTTTCGTGAAAGTTTTTTATTTTTAACTAGGTTTATATTAAACCACTGTGTTGCTTATAGATAGATCGTTTTGAAATTAAGGCGGAGAATTTTGACAAGTAATCATTTAATACTTCCTACCCTTAGCCAGGTGATCGCTATCATATACTCTCCTGCCATATAATTATTTATTTATTTATCGTGGGCTGGTTGGTGGGCTTAAAATAACATTTTTATATCGCTGCACATCCTGAAAATGTTAGTTTATCGTGAATTTCAAATTTCTGGAAAAACTGAATTGTTTAAAGTTTTCATTAAAATGGTTTTCATTAAACTGACCTCGTTTTAACTTAGAAATAAAAACAAAATGCTAAAAACTCTGCATTTATTAATAAACTACATAGGCGTAGACTTATTTTGACAATTTTTGTCATATAGCGTGTTATCTGACAGCATAGCAGTGCTAAAGCTTTAGGCTTACAGAATTACACTAATGAATATTTGCTTAGCAAATGGTAGATCCAGTAAATTTTCTGTAAATTTTACATAAAAATTTTGACCTTTCAGTTGAGGTTTAATAAATAAATGCTCTTTTCAATCCCATGATATTCGACACCTTTTAACTTTATTTTTTGCAAGGTCTATTTCAAGTTGTGTTCCACCACATGTGCCTACATTGCATTCTATTCCCATGCTTTGTTATTTCTCACTGTGTTATGCTGAAAAGAATTTAAAAAAAATTGTGGGTAAAATGTGTGTAATGGGTATTAGTTTTCCACCTAAGCTATTACTGGAGATGTTTTACCATCAAACCGAAAAAAAAGCATGCAGGCCTATTGTACGATCAAACAGCTGCTGGTATAATGTTTGGATTCTGCACATTTTTGATCCTTTTTGTGCAGGAGAATTGAATGGAGGAGTCAGACGGTCTATACAGGCAGGAGAAGACAACTACAACTGTCATGTCTTGTCAAAAGCCTTTTAAATTTTGTGGGCAAGTGCACCCAGATTAAATTTCATTTGGTAGGGGCCTGTATGGCATTGTTTGTTATATCCTGCTCAACAAAATAGTGAACTGTATGAGAACCCTGATTTTAATTACCTGCTTTTGGTTTGCCATGCACCATGATGTCTGGAAGCACATTATACGACACCATGCAGGAAGGAGTACCTGTAACGATAGTCCGTTCCGATAATTTTTGCCCCTGGTTTGCATTGGAAATACATGGGGGCCAGGGCCGATACTTATTGGAACTGATTACAAAATGGAAAAATACCTTGACTGACCAGTTACTTTTCAGCTTAAAGTCTTCCTAACACTTTCTAAAGATTTAACTAATGATTAGCATTAAATGAAATATGAATTGTAAACATGACAATATTGTGAGATAAAATGGATTAGTTCCAGTTAAATATCCTTGTGCATTATAATTTTATGGCTATTGTTTTCTTATGAGTAGCTATGTTATGGCTTGTTTTAGACAAAAAACACCTTTAAGGGGGCTGTCCACACTTTTAACAGCGTGGGCCTATGGGGATTTCAATGTTAAATTCGTTTTCTTCAAACAGTACTAACTCAAGAACGGGTTAAAGTTCAAAGATAAGGTTTGATATTTTTAAAAGATTATTAATTTTACTAAAAATTTGATGCATGATTATATTATGACGTCACATGCATTCTGAATGAAGTTATCGATTTTCAAAGTTGATTGTTCCGTTTTCCCATGGTGCATGCTATTTTACATAGACGTGAAATTTTTCACAAAATTGAACGGATTTCAATATTGGCCGAGCGGATAACGATTAGGTTTGATTTTTTGGAAAGCTTATTTAATTTACTACAAAATGTATAAGATCGATTTTGTTTATTACGTGCATTTTATATTTATTTATCGAATTTCAAAGTATAGGGGCCTACTGCTGATTTTTCTTAACATTTTGCCCGATTGTATAGCTCACGGGGCAGATTAACAAAAAAAAATCATGCATTAAGTTTTAGTAAATTTAATTGTCCTTCATAAAAAATCAAGCACCGTCAATTTATGTTTAGCCATTATTGATTAATTTGTACCTTTATTTAACATGGTGATTCCCATAGGAGCATGCATTTTTTAAAAGTGTGGACAGCCCCCTTAAAAAAATAAATAAATAGTAGTTAAGGGGGCTGTCCACACTTTTTAGAGCATGCATGCTCCTATAGGAATTTCCATGTTAAATAAAAGTACAAATTTCCTAATAATGGCTAAAATAAATTGATGGGGTTTTTTTATGAAGGACAATTAAATTTACTAAAACGTGATGCAGGATTTTTTTGTTTATCTGCCCTGTGAGCTGTACAATCGGGCAAAATGTGGTCCAAAAAACTCAGCGGTAAACTTTGAAATTCGATAAATAAATATAAAATGCATGTAATAACAAAATCTAACTTATACATTTTGTAGTAA